>CAUYQV010017682.1:0-64056 GCA_963574575.1 Galagoides demidoff
CAGGCGCCCGCCACAACGCCCGGCCATTTTTTGGTTGCAGCCATCATTGTTGTTTGGCGGGCCCGGGCTGGGGATTTGAACCCACCACCTTAGGTGTACGTGGCTGGCGCCTTAGCCGATTGAGCCACAGGCGCCGAGCCGGTGCTGCCAAATTCTAAAAAGCATTTTTGCCTTCTCACTAAAATCTCTCACTTATATCATCTAAAAACTCCATTGAAAAGCAAATGCAAATTTCAGGCCACTTCTCCCTTTGGCAATATGTGTTGGCATGCTTTTTTCTCAAACTTAAAGTACTGGCTAGTACTGAGGCCAACAGGCAAAAACGAATCTGATAGATGGGGAGAAATTCAGACATCTTTAGATGGACACTCATATCATCTAAAAACTCCATTGAAAAGCAAATGCAAATTTCAGGCCACTTCTCCCTTTGGCAATATGTGTTGGCATGCCTTTGTCTCAAACTTAAAAGTACTGGCTAGTACTGAGGCCAACAGGCAAAAACGAATCTGATAGCTGGGGAGAAATTCAGACATCTTTAGATGGAAAGAGTGGGCAGGGCCAAGAAGAATTTTTTTTAACTATTCAAGTTCTCCATTTCTCTTTCCAAATTAGTAGTACTGCATACATACTTTGCTTTATCACTTTGTTCAACAAAAGAATTTAAGGTATTGTATATGTCTTAATTTTAATGCTACTGTAATATTTTTAATTGTTTTTCTCTGTCTTTACAGACCTTACATTACATTCTCTATCATTGATTACTGATTCTGCTGGCCCCCTCTATCATGTGCTTATGGATGCACTCTTTCTCTTATTATAAGGTTGTTGTTAAATGTGCTTCCTACTCATGCTGAAGTTCACCAAAGTCTTGGTCGCTGCCTGAATACCCTTATTACCACCTTAGGTCCAGAGCTACAAGGTGTACACAGCTGCTTTTGTGATGTTTTGCATTAAAAGTATACACATAAAGATGAATTCAGTTCCTAGTTTCTTTGCTTGGCATATGGTAGGTCTTCTGTATGTTTTGTTAAATGAATGGATGAATGCCATTCAGTCTGATTTCTCTTCACCTTGAAAAGATAAGGATTAGATAAGGCCTGGTGCAGTAGCTCACACCTATAATCCTCGCACTCTGGAAGGCCAAGGTGGGTGGATTGCTTGAGTTCAGGAGTTTGAGACCAGCCTAAGCAAGAGGAGACCTTCATCAATTTTAAAGCAGATAAACTCGGCCAGATGTGGTGGCAGTCCCCTGTGGTCCCAGCAGCTTGGGCAGCTGGGGCAGGAGGATTGCTTGAGCCTAGGAGTTTGAGGTTGCTGTGAGCTGGATGCCACACCACTCTACCCAGGGTATCTGAGTAAGACTCTGTCTCAAAAATAAAAGGAAGAAAGATTAAATAGGTCCTGAGGATGCTTTCTTTAACAATTAAAATGACAGACATGAAGTAGAATAAAGAACTCCCATCTATTTAAGAAATAAATGATTAAGTGAGAAATCTCAGATAATCTGATCTGTTCAAATCACACAGTATATGATAATAGTACATGAAGGTAACACTTAATTAATACAAGCAGGATCAAGTTTATTGGCAATCTCTAATTCCACTTTTTATGAAAATTTGATATAACCTACAGACAGTCTTAGATTCTTTTTTATTTTGAAACAGTCTCACTGTGTTGCCCTCTGTAGAGTGATGTAACATCATAGCTCACAGCAACCTCAAACTCTTGGGCTCAGAGCAGTTCTCCTGCCTCAGCTTCCCTGGTGGCTGGGCTACAGGTTCCTGCCCCAATACTCAGCTATTGTTTTAGAGACAGGGTCTCACTCTTGCTCAGGCTGCTCTCGAATTATTGAGATCAGGCAATCCACCATGCCCGGTATAGTCTTAGATTCTTCTTTGCCTAATGATTTATGTTGTAGTAAAACTTTCAGATTAATAATAGGTAATCTAAACCCTATTACCCAGATTATTTCTGCTTTTTTAGTAGAAATTTCTCTTATTATATCTGTAAGTTTAAATCTGGCAGTAAATTTTAAACCCCCACCCCCTGAAAAATAAGGAAGTGTGGGCAACATTAATAGAAATGAAAGAATATATATCTAGATTTTTTTCCCCATGAAATTTCAGACTATCAAGCATAAAATGAGAACTTAAAAGCTTCCATGGAGATGAAAAAAGAAATTTCTTCAAAGGAATAATAGCCAGCTTGTCATTGCAAGTTTTACTAGAAACACTGGATTCTAGTATCAGTGGTACCAGTATACCCGCCTACAAAGTAAAGGAAAAAATTCCACATTTTGGGGAAAATTTTTTTGGAACTAGAATTCTTTAACACTCAAAGGAGAAGATAAAATAATTTTTTATACATGCAATAAAAAGTATACCTGCCATACAAAAAAAAATTGATGTGTTCCACCCAAAAAACTAAAGTTTAAGAAATACATTGGTTTCATAATATAATAGAACTAACTGCTGAAGAGTTCAACAAAAAGATGTTAAATCTGGGGATGCCGCCATGCAACACATCAAGGAATCCACAGGTCATGGTGCGTCACGTGTAGACAAGGGCTCAGTAAAGAAAGGCCACTTGTGGGGTGGCCCTAGGGCTTTGGCCTCTCATTCACAGAGAGCTGCATGTTCAAATGCCAAGCTGTTTATACACAGGGTCACAGAGAGGCACCCAGGAGGTGGAACTCTTGAAATTTTCAATTGTTTGAGCTTCACAGAAACCCTAAATAGCAGTGGTGGCTTAAATAACATAGATGTTTCTTTTGTTCTCATGAAATAAAAAATCCCCAGGTTTGTAATCCCTCAGGCTGGCCAGTGCAGCCACTTAAGGAAAGTTTAACTGAGAACTCTGGGGATATCTGGTCTTCCCTTATGGTCGTGCAATAGCCCTTCCTACAACATTATAGGCAAGAAAAATGGGGGGGGAGGGGAAAGAGGGTAAAATATAACTGCTAGTGGGGTTTTCCCTCCTGTTAAGGAATTGTCCCTCATTTCCCTCCTAATGACTTCCACTAAAATCTCACAGAACAGGCCTGTATCTCAAGTCCATCCCCCCTGTGTCAGAAGCTAGGAAATAGTTTAACTAGGCATAGCACCAGGCCAATGAAACTGTGGTACTACCAATAAGGAAAATACTGTGTAAGTACACCCAATTTTGGTATTATTATTATTTTTATAATAGACTTCTTATCCTTTAGCACAATTTTAGGTTTACAGAAAAATTGAGCAAAAAGGCAGAAAGTAGAGATCCATTTCTTTTCTTTCTTTCTTTTTATTTTTTTCTTTAGTTGAGAGTCTCACTCTGTCACCCTGAGTAGCCACAAACTCTTGGGTTCCGACAATCCTCTTGCTCAGCCTCCCAAGTAGCTGGACTACAGGTCCTACCGAAATGGCTGGCTAATTTTTTGTTTTTAGGAGAGACAGGGTCTTGTTCTTGCTAAAGCTGGTGTCAAAATCCTGGACTCAGATGATCCGCCTGCCTTAGCCTCCCAGAGTGCTAGGGTTACAGTGTGAGCCACCGCATCCAGCCAAGAGTTCCCATTTTTACACTCACAGTTACTCAGAATCCCCCATTAGCATCTTGCTTGGTGTGCTATACATGTTATAATGATAAATCAATATTTACACACTATTATTGACTAAAGCCTATAGTTTTCCCTAGGGTTCACTCTTTGTGTCATACTGTTCTATGGGTTTTGACAAATGCATAATGTCATGTTTCTGCCACATGCTTTTTGATATATCAAGGCTGTTCAAAAAATAAAGTGGCTGCTGTTCTTGGGTCTCCTCTCCCTATCTCTGTCGGCAAGGGGAGGTAGAGTGGACTGGAAACTCAAAATGGCAGTGCAAACGCCAGTTCCACTTTTCTGCCTGGGGGAGGGTGATCCAAGTCTCAGCTGGGTTCCTCCAGGGTAGTAAACTTCCTTGTCGGCAGCTCTCACTCATGGAGTGAAAGAGTAGGTCCTCAGTTTATGGGTGGCCTGTAGGAGACTCGGAGGAGTGGTTGAAGAGGAAACAAAGGAAAGGCACACCTTTCCTGGGGGGAGGGGATGGGCACTATTCCTTTGGGGTGATTTATGTACCTGTGGATTGTCCTCTCGGAGTCTCCGCCTGTGTCGAAAGAGGTATCCTGCCTGTATCACTCTTCTCTCTCAGCTGGGCTCCCAGTTTTCGACTTTGTTGGGGTTTTCTCCGGACTTTATCCTTTCCTCTGAACAGGAGCTTCTGTCAGAGACTGGCGCCTGTTGGCCGTCTTGACCCCTCCCCCCACACGTGACATTTTAAAGATTTTGATCACTCTACCTGAATAATATATCCAGCCCTTTTTAGCCACTCAAATAGTTTTCTTCTTTCAAAGCCTTCAACAACCTCTGATGCTTTATTATCTATTATATGTGTATTTGTTATTTATCTCCCCTTCTATAATGAGCAAGAATATTGTTTTGTCTGGTGTTGTCCTTTTTGAATAGTGATAGACACAGACTATCTGCTGGTTAAATGAAGGAAAAAAATAATGATCGGGTTCACTTAGACCTGGAGCGGTAGTCTGGGTTTTCCGAAAAAGCAAATGCCATTTTCAGCCGTAACTGCTCCAGGATTCAGCCTCAGAGCCCATTGTGTTTTCTTATCAACTTAGCGATAAGATGCAGGTGCTTATTTGATTATAATCTTCCATTTGGTGGCTGTGGAGGATTTACATAATTTTGATGTTCACCTGATTTACAGATGAGGAATATGACTGAAGATCTAAGTCACACCCACGTCACATTGGTTTGATAAACACTTTTGGGGAAATGCTAAGATGATAAAATATAGAGCTCAGAAGAAAACAGAAGTTTCAAAAATGGAGATCAGAGGTTGCAATGGCAAATGTCCTTAGCTTCATGAAGTCCCCGCCTTCATTCCCACGGTTGAAGAAAAGAATCGTAACCAGTGTAACACCATTTCATCTGAATGTCTTATTTTCTCGCTAGAATATAAGCCCTTTGAGAGAAGAAATAGCATGTATGGGTGGTCTTATTGGGTCATATTTCCCCATCATAATTATTTTAGGTGTTCATTGTTGGTTAAATACTGTTTGACCAGAGTCAAAGAAGTAAGAGTAAGCAAGGTGTGCAGGTCTGTGAGGCCATGATATCTGTTACGGTGTAACCTGACAAAACAGGTCCACCTCTTAATTCCTTAGGTGTCTCTACCCACGGCATCTATTTCATGAGTTGGAGATTCTTCTCTGGTTGCAGAACATGAACAAAATAATAGGAAATATTAATGGCATTTGAGAGCAATAAGTAGTTCCTAGATTTTTTTTTTTCTGAGTGCCAGATATAAGCAAGGCTGATAAAAGTTAAGAGATATTTGATTTTTTTCTGGAATATTCTGGCAAAAAAATAATGGCCTCAATTCTATTCTTCTGTTGGTGTTCTGGCTGGTCTGGTTCAGACATACAGTGACTGATGAAGAACATTTTAGGGTGGTAATCAGGAAAGAAGAGAAAATGCATCATCACTGCAGAGGTATACCAAGGTTTATTAGAGGATTAAGGGTATTTGTAGTGAGGATAAGTTGTTAAAAGAAAAATTAGTGCATATAAAATAGAAATCGTTATTTCTTGGGTGGGGCCTGTGGCTCAGTGAGTGAGGCGCTGGCCACATACACTGAGGCCCACAGGTTTGAATCTAGCCCAGGCCAGCTATAATAACAATGACAACTGCAACAACAACAACAGCAAAAATAGCCAGGTGTTGTGGCAGGTGCCTGTAGTACCAGCTACTTGAGAGGCTGAGGCAAGAGAATTGCTTAAGCCCAAGAGTTTGAGGTTGCTGTGAGCTGTAATGTCACTGCAGTCTAACCAGTGTGACACCTTGAGACTCTGTCTCAAAAAAAAAAAAAATTGCTATGTGTTCTTTACACAACCTTTCTATAGTCAGTTGAGTGGGCTCCACTTTACATACAGTCTAGAACTCCAGAAGGCAACTGTGTGGAGATGGTGCAAGAGTAAAGCTGGTATGGAGGCGGGGGTGGGTGGGTCCGGGGTGGGTCTAGCCTTTTTATTTTCTAATGCACTTGAAAGAATAAGATTTGCCTTAGGTCACACATTAAATACACAAACACTAAGGAAAGCTGATGAGGAAAAGTAAAGGTCTGTGCATACTTTTCATGATATCTGACACCACAGATAAGCAAAACAGACCTCAAATAAACTGCAGGTGGTCTGTGGGGTGCAGGTTGGACACCCCTGAGCCCCTTGGGAGTTTCTGACAGATTGAGGAAGGTGTGCTGAAGGAGTTTGTGATGGGTGTCTAAGTTGGATGGGGTAAGTACTCTCACATAGTACAAGGCCAGGGGTGGTGGGCAGAATGTTTCTCATGCAGCTACTGGTTACTGGAATTGGGAAGGGTTAGAGAACTCAGCCCTGAGCAGAAAATCTTTGTTGAGAAGTCAGAGGTAGTCAGACATATGACCACATCAAGAGCCAAAATCGTGCAAGGAGAAAAGGAGACAAAGAAAATCAGCAGGTGGAGGATGTGGCCCTGGGGCCACAAGGCCTTTTGGATTCTTGAGTGTGGCCTTTTGATTAAATCTAAATTTTATTTAACAAATTGTTTTACTAAAATGGGTGCAGCAGAGAAAGATGAAGCTTTTCTTGACCCCCTTGGTGCTTAAAAAAGAATAATCCTAAAATCAGAAGGCTGCAGGTTCCCCACCACACTTTTGTTTTCAAAAGGTATGTCTGTTCCCTAAATGTGGGGCCAATTGAAAGGACCACGTGGGCACAAGATGGAAACACCAAGGCTCATGTCAAGTTTGCCAGTCTATATCAGGTGACATCACATCTGCCATCTTGACCTTCCAGAGTCTATTCCTGCTTTTTTGTAAATAGCAAAACTCACATTATCGTTGGAGAAACCAATCATTTGGCCACTCCTGGGCTCTCTGTGCTTTATTTAGCCTTGACACCAGCTGGCTGAGGCATGTACATACAAGCCAGGCTGGGACATGGCTGCACGTTCCCTTACATGTTGGTAGCTCAGGATTGAGTGTGTGACATAATTCAGGCCAATGAAATCTAGATGTAGGTCCAGAACTTTATTTAACTGGTGGTAGTTCCTACTTTACTACATAGAGCTTGATAATGGAGCACAACGTGGAGGTAAGAAGAAATTGAGTCCTGGGAACATCATTTGGTAGCCATGAAAGAGTCACGTCTAAAGTCACACAACTGATTCTTTACTCTCATGAGACAATAAATGCCCAGTTGTTAAGTGTGTGTGTTTGTGAGATAAGTGTTCTACATAATACTGTTCTTAAAATTATAATTAATGTCACGTGCTTACAAACAGGTTCAGGATTTTGTATGTTACATGTTAGAACCACAGGCAGCAATTATTACTTTGTCCTAGGTGACTTGCCTTTATATTATACAAGCTAGAAAGCGTTACAACTAGGGAGGGAGAATTAGCAAGAACATGTGTAATGGTATGCATGCATTTATGGAGATGTCTTCTCTTAAATATCACCAGAACAGGATTTACTATTCCTGCATCACAGGTAGGAAAACTGAGGCTCAAAGAACTAAACATTCCCACAGGGAATGAGTGGGCAGGTGGGGGTAGGGACAAAACCACGACTTGAATGCTGAATCAATGCTCTTCTATCACATAAGGTCTGCAGCTAAAGACATTGAGATGACTCAACAGCTGTCTTCCCTCTGAAGATTATGCAACATGTTAAAGATATAAAAATGGTAGAAACATGTGGTGAAGTCAGCGCCTTCAGTGCATCCATCACTGGAGCAGTGCACGTTGTACCCACCAAGAAACATACCATTATCCACCTGCCTCGAATTCCTGACCCGCCTCTGCCTCTCCATTATTCCACACTGTGTTTCCAAGTGTATGCATTATTTAGCTTCCACTTGGAAGTCCTATTTGTCTTTCTGTGTCTGAGTTGTTTCATCTTAGTTAATGGCCTCCAGTTCCACCATGTTGCTGCAGAAGACACGATTTCATTCTTTTTTTATGGCTGAATAGTATTCTTTTGTGTACATATACCACATTTTCTTTATATACTCCTCTTCTCATGGACACTTAGGTTAATTCCATATATTTGCTATTATGAATAGTGCTGGAATAACATAGAAATGCAGGTATCTTTTTTATGTGTTGGTTTCTTTTGGTTTGGGTGATTGCTGAGTCATGTGATAGTAGTTCTTTTAATTCTTTTAGAAATCTCCAAACTGTTTTCCATAGATGTTGTACTAATTTACATTCCCAAGAATAGTGTTGAAGAATTCTCTTTTAGAGAAAATGGAACTGCTCACCAACATGTGTTATTTTTTGTTGTTATAATTGTAACCATCCTGATTGGTATGAGATTCTAGCTCATTGTGGTGTTAATTTGCATTTCTCTGATGATTAATGATGTTGAACATTTTTTTTCAGAAGCATTCTGGATATTTGCTTGTCTTCTTTGAAAAATGTGTATTCACGTCCTTAGCACATCAACAAATAGGGATAATTGGTCTTCCCTTTTTCCAATTTGAATGTTTTTTCATTTTTTTCTCTTGTCTGATTGCTCTGTAAAAATTTCAAGTACTGTGCTGAATAAGAGTGTTAAAAGTGAGTTTCATTGTCTTGCTCCAGTTCTTAGAGGGAATGCTTTCAACTTTTCTGCGTTAAATATGATGTTGGCTGTGGGTATGTTATATGTGGCCCTTATTATTTATGTTCCTCCTATGTCTGGTTTGTTGAGGGCTTTTATCAAATGTTTTTTTTTTTTTTGCATGTATTGAGATGATCATTTGATTTTTGTTTTTCATTATGTTTAAGTGACGTATTTATTGATTTGTATATGTCAAACCATCCTTGCATCCCTGGTCTAAAACCCACTTGACCATGTTGCATTATCCTTTTGTTGTGCTGTTGGACTTAGTTTGCTAGTTATTTTGTTGAGGATTTTTGTATCTATGTTCTTCAGGAATATTGGTCTGTAGTTTTCTTTTTCTGTTTTGTCCTTGTCTTATTTTGTTATTAGGGTGATACTGGCCTTGTTGAATGAGTTAGGGGAAATTCCCTCCAGGTCTTCTTTTTTCCTTGCATCAGTTTCAGCAAGATTGGTATTATGATAATTCTTCTTTACACATTTGGTAGAATTCGGCTGAGAATCCATCTGATCCTGAAAGCTTTTAGGTTGGAAGTTTTATTTTTATTGATTCAATCTCACTATTGTTTATCAATCTGCTCAGGATTTCTATTTCTTCCTGGTTCAATGTTGGGAGGTTGAATGTTTCTAGGAATTTGTCATTTTCTCTAGGTTTTTAGATTGCAAGCATATAGTTGTTCAAAATAGTCTCAAGTGATCTTTTATTTCTCTGTGATCAGTTTTAATGTCTACTTTTTCCTTTTTGCTTTTGTTTATTTAGAACTTCTCTCTTCCTTTCTTGGTTAGTCTAGTTAGTGGTTTATCAATTTTTTAAATCTTTTGAAAAATCAACTTTTTATTTTGTTGATCCTTTGGATTATATTTTTGTTCACTATTTTATTAAGTTTTGCTCTGACCTTTGTTAGTTCTTTTCTTTCGCTAATTTGGGATTTGGTTTGTTCTTATTTTTCTATTTCTTTGAGAAGCTCCATCAGATCATTAATTTGTGATCTTTATTTTTTTTAATACAGGTATTTAATACTATAAACTTCCCTCAAAGCACTTCTTTTTCTATATCCCATAGGTTTTTTTTTATGTTGTGTTCACATTTTTTCATTTCAAAAACATTTTGTTTTTGTTTAAATTTGTTTTTTGACCCAAGAGATTATTCCTGAGCAAGTTGTTTTATTCCCATGTATTTGTATAGTTTCTGAATTTCCTCTTCAAACTGATCTCTAGCTTTACTCTACTATAGTCTGAGAAGATATTTAATATAATTTTGATTTTTAAATTTTTTTCAGAATTGTTTTGTGCACTAACATGTGGTTTATCATGGAGAATGTTCTTCGTGCTCATAGAAAGAACGTATATTCTTTAGTTGTTGGGTAGAATGCCCTGTAAGTATCTGTTAATTCATTTGGTTTAAAGTCTAAGTTAAGCCCAATATTTCTTTACTGATTTTCTGTCTTGATGATCTCTCCAGAACAATGTTTTTCTAACTTTTTTATCTCACAGCACATTTGAACATATAGTTAAACTTCCCCAGCACACTTAAATTATGTGTATCATAGAAAAAGAATGACAAAAAGAGTATACTTATTGTGCTTTCAAAATAATTTAATTAATGATCATTTAGAAGTTTTGCAGAACACCTAAGATCCTTTCACAGCACACTAGTGTACCACAGCACACTGGTTGAAAATCACTGCTCTAGTGTTTAGAGTGAATTTTTGAAGCCTCCCAATATTAATGTTTTTTGTTTATCTCTATCTTTAGATCTGGGAATATTTGTTTTGTGAATCTGAGTGCTCTAATTTAGGTGCCTATATCTTCAGGATTGTTATATCCTCTTGCTGAATTGATCCCTTTATCATTATGTTAATATAATGACCTTTGTCTTTTTTTTTATTACTGTTTTTGATTTAAAGTCTATTTTATTGGATATAAAAGTAAGCACTTCCTCTTGCTTTTGTTTTCTGCTTGTGTGAAATTTATCCTTTTACTTTCATTCTGTATGAGGTCAGACAATTAAGTTTGCAAACTCATGCTAGAAAAAGTGTTGCATACCTCATTACTGAATATCACTGTGGTCACCTTCAAAATACTCCCCTTGGGAAGCTACACACCAGTGTCAGTTCCTAGACCACACTTCAAAGCATTTTTTCTAGGATGGGTTAACAAATTTTATTGTTTGACTTTGTATGACGACAGCTCTGATGGCCATTTCAGAAAAAGAGTTCAAAATTGCTTTGATTATTGATAAGTTTTATTGCCTTATTTAGTCTCAGTCTTCTTGAAAACTTTGTTCATCCTTTTTTACTTTGTTTTATTCCTTTTTTAAATTTAGATTTTAATTAAAATCATAACTGTATACATTTATGGGGTACAATGTGATAATTTGATATGCAATGTAGAATGCTTAAATCAAACTGATTAACATAGCCATCACCTCGTTTACTTACTGTTTTCTTTATATTTTTGTCTTACTAGATTATTTTGAGAGAGCTGTTACCGAGTTCTGAGATTCTTTCTTTGGCTTTGTCTAGTCTATTATTTAAGCTTTTCAGTGTATTTTGTATTTATTTCAATGAATTTGTTTGCTTTTTATTTGTAAAGATACCTATCTCTTCAGTAAATTTCTCATTCATATCCTGGTTTCTCATTTCTTTGATTTTCAGATTTCTCTTGCACTTCAAGTCATTATTTATTACATATATATACATATATATATATATATATATATATTTTTTTTTTTTTGAGCCAGGGTCTCATTCTGTTGCCCAGGCTACAGTGTTGTGGTCTGATCATAGTTCATTCTAATCTCTAACTTCCAAGCTTAAGTGATTCTCCAATCTCAACCTCATTAGTAGTTGTGACTGCAGCTGCATGCCACTATGCTCAGCTAACTTTTTTGCTTTTTTTTTTTTTTTTTTTTTTGTAGAGGTGGGGGTCTTACTGTGCTGTTATTTATGGTCTCGCACTTCTGGCAGCAAGTTATCCTTCTGCCTCAAGCTCTGAGAGTGCTGGAATTTCAGGTGTGAGCCTCTATACTAGGCCTTATTGAGCTTATTAAAATCAGTATTTTGAACTCTATAACATTTTGAGGCATTAGTTTTTACTGGGATTCATTTCTGAACAATTGTGACCCTTTGGTAGTGTCATTTTACTCTTTTTTATGTTTCTCATGTCCTTTTGTTGATATCTGCACATCTGATGTAGTGGTTACTTGATACAGCTTTTTGAAATTGTTAAATTGGGATATTGTCCTGATGACATATACATGTTATTTGTTGAGCAGGATACTCTGTCTTTGATTTTGACAGTATGTAGTAGTGTGACCTTTGTATGATTTCTTTGGAAGTGTACGGGGTTTGTGGTATCTGTGATTTCCTTGGTGGTTTAGTGTATGGTTATTAGTTGAGGCTGTGGTAAAGTTTTGCTAAAACTGGATACAATATGAACCAATCTTTGGGCACTGGCAGTGACATCAGTGGACTTTGTGTGCCTTTTTATGGAATCAGAGAATCTTGCACTGTCACAGGTGTTACCAAGTCCTGGAGGGCTGACTCTTGGACCTCCAGATGACTTCCTCAGAGGCCAGCAGTGGCATCAGTGGGCTAGGTATGTGGGTGGGTTCCTGGACTTCAGAGAAGTTGGTTCGCTGTAGCAGTGGTCTATGTTGGTATTGTTGGTAGCTACCATGGTTGAGTGTGTTAGTCCCCAGTCCTAGAGTTGTCCATGGCAGGTCAGTGGGTACTTTCCTTAGTACATTATTTGGTCTCTCTTGATATTCCCTGGCCAAGTGAGAGCTGGAACTCAGGCTGTGGGTGGGCACAGTGCAGCATCACTCTCAAAATGGCATCCATTATGGTGTTGATATCAGAGAGAGTGGGCCCTTTTTAGGTAAGCAGCATGGGAAACTGGGGAGTGTGGTCTGCTGAGTCTTGATCTTATAGCAGCCTATTGCAGGGTATGTGTAAGAGGCCTTGGTTTCTCTGTCCTTTGTGGAATAGGTGGAGGCTGCAGCTGCATCAGTCTGAACTTCACCGGACGGCAAGGCGCATGCCAGCATAAAACTATCAAAATGGTGCCTTGGGCCTGTCACCAAGAATCATGGAGCCCTTTTAGTCATGCACTATGGGCAAGAAGCTGAGGGTGGTGTGGTTCACTCAAGCCTCAGTCTCAGAGCAGAGCATTGCATGTTTCAGGGTAGTGGGTTGTCCTACACAAGTATAAAGGAGAGCCTGGTTTCTGGGTTCCTTCTTGGCTAGGTTGCTGTAGCCATATTAGCCTGAACTTGGCCAAGAGCAGGACAGGGTCCAATGTCAAACTCTCACCCTGGATCCTTGGGCCTATGACCAGGGTCTGTGGGGTCCCTGCCAGCCAAGAAGTATGGGCAACTCCATTTTGGTCTTATAGCAGCTTGTTGCAGAGTGGTGGGTATTGTCCTAAGTATTGTCCTAGGAGAAATTGGGCAGCTGTACCTATAGGTATTGGTATCGAGGTGCCCAGAATGGTGCCTAGTTAAAGCTGTTCTAGACTTGGATGCCTGTGAGATTCCATGTGGGTTACCTTTCTGTGGTAACCTCTAGGCTGCTCCCTATGTTTTGGTCAAGGCCTCCATGAGTTAAGCAGTTTTTGAATATCCATGATCTTAAAACACATTTAAGACTGTGGAGCCCTCCAGGTTTCTCTCGCTATTTCCCTGAATTTAGGAGTTTCTCCTGGCTTTAAGATAGCCCTGGGCTGGGCAAGTTGCCTCAAACCCTCTCTTTACTTGCTTTTGGTGATTTTTGTTACATCTCTGCCAAATTCTAGCATTCTCTCCTAAACAATGTGTTTGAAATGTTAGTATCCTTATTATTCTGGTTCCTACCCATGAATGAGCCACATACTCCCTATGTCTAGTCAGCTATCTCCCACTAACAGTATAAATTTAAAAAACAAAACAATAAGCAAAACTGAAGAGATTTTTGTTACTCTGTTTTTACTACCCTTTTCATGGGACTATATACATTAACTAAACAGATTACAAGGACTTCAGGAGCTGGTTATTAGATGGTATAAATAACATACTACTAAAGTTTACTAAGTGTCTACTGCAAGCAGGTTCTCTTCTGTGCACAATCAATATCCACACGAATTCCTGAGCTATGTGCTATTATGTGTTCATTTTGCAGGTCAGTGAGCGAGGGCACATAGAATTGGAGGAACTTGCCTATGACCACAGAGACAAGAAAAGGTGAGCTGGGATCAAAACTCGTGCAGTTGGACTGTGCAATGTGGCCCAGAGTAAGTGGGTTAGGCTTCCCAGCCTTATACAAAAACAGTGATGCAGGTTGCTCAAAGCACAGCAGAATTTTCAGTAATATAAAAAAATCCAAGTGGGAATATATGCTTAATTATTTTAACTTTTAATATTATCGTGAGTCATATACTGATGTATTAGGTCATGTATTCTGTTAAGAGAGCAGAGTCTGAAGCTAGACTATTTTTTTTTGAATTTGAGTTTTGATACTTACCTATTTACTATGATAAGTAAGGAGGCAAGAGAGAGAGTGCCCTGGCTTCTTAGTGCCTTTACCATACCTGTAAACTGTGGATGTGGTGGTGTAGAATGCTTAACTGGGCTACAGATTAAGCAAGGCAATATCTGAACCTGTAATTTTCTATACACATACTCTAATTTTTACCTCTTTTATTTTTAATATTCTTAGTGGACTGGATTACCATTAGGCTTGTTTCAAATCACATGTAAAGAAAGCATCAACTATGATCAGGCGTGGGTGATTTACATGAACTAGATGCCCTTTCATATACGACTCTGTGGAACTTAATAAAATCAACACATTTCAGCTGGAATTTGCTGTCATTTTAAGTAAGCCCTTATTGGTAGTCCTTAAAATGAGATATATATGACATATTAGCAACAGGCAATGAAAAGGGCACACCAATTGAAAACTGCTCATGAATTGATCAGATGAAAAGAGGGAAATAAAGAGACGTCTCTAAGGAACCATTCTGACTGTAACTTAATCCTGAAGTCCAAGAGTAGAAGGAGAAAAGAAAACATCATTCAAGTGCTCAGCATTGAATTAAAAGGGTAAGAAATAGCAGTTGTAGAGCAGAGAAAGGCACATGTGTGGAGAAAAGCCAAGTATTTAACATTTCAGTATAGTGAAGATTACTGTGGCTGCAAATTATCCAAATTTCCCTACAGGGAATCATGTTCTCTTTTAAACAAAAGAGGCATGATATAACCAAACTCATTCCAGTTACACTTTCAAGTAACATTACTTTCAAGAGTAAATGTGTGTTAAAAAGGGACTGTAGAAAGTCTGCCTATGGTTTGTAAAAATATGATTTGGAAAACAAAGCCCAGGTCTAGCTAAGTTCCATCTGATGCACTCCATAAAGAATAGCTTGTTTCCAATTTCTTATCTTCAGATAAATAGTCAGGAAAAGGCGCTTTGTCTATTATAATGTCAGACAGCAAGTGCAACGTCAAAGCATTCAGCCAATCCTGCAGTGTTGTCTGTTATTTTCTAAAGAATTACCTCATAGGCCTAAACAATATGTAATTCCATAAGTTCCTGGAGCAGCGTGGTCATTGATTAGCTTAAGTGCTGATGTGTGGGTCGCTTTGCAAACTTTTTGTTAGGTGGCTATAGAGGATTGTACAGAATCATCCCCTGTCCCGGCCCAGTTCTCCCAAACTGGATGTTTGGCCTGGGCTCAACATTCAGTCTCTGCTGCTGTGATAATGGTGCTGCTTTTGCCTTCACTGTGCTGGCATCTCACCAAGTGGCACCCTGAGGAGCTTCCCTGCCCACAGAGAGTCCCGGGAACTTCCAGCATCCGCTGGTAACTTTGTCCAAGGGGAGACCTATCTCAGCATTCTACTTTCGATTAATCTGATTGTATGTAAAACGCACAGATGCTTAAAACTGATACATCAAGGTATCATGGAATTAATTTCAAGACATTGAAGGTACATTAAATTATTATAACATATTTTACAGGATTTGATTAAAAAGTCCTTCAGGGCTCACTTGCTGAAGTCCCTCACTTGTGCCATTCACTGCAATATCAGCGGCCACCCATTCCTTCAGCCAGGTCAAGTTCCTGCCCCTTCCTGAGCAGCCATTGCTCACGTCCACTTCTGCTGTGTGCTTTGCTCTACAAATTCAGTGGATACCTCATGTGAACTGAACTCAAAGCATCAAAACACTGGGAGGCTTGCACTGCACATGCAAGTGACGTAGCTTCATGACTTTCAGTTCCGAGTACTTGCTATAAAGTCACTGGCTCTTCCTGAATGAGTGACAGCCTTGCCAGGCTCTTTTTCTAACTACAGATCAACATTAAGACTATTAGTAACAGAGTCGCCAAGGAAAAAAATCTGCTTTTGATTTTAGTAGCAATTTTCTAACGACCACTTTTCCTTTTTTAGAGTTCAGTGTTGGACTAGACAAAGGCTTCTTCTCTGCTTTTTCAAACAGAATTTCCTCCTTTAAAACCAAAATGTGGTCTCAAGTAGCAGCAAATCCTGGTGCTGCTCAGATGCAGGACAATGAGAATGGTGCAGAAAGAAAGGGTGGCTCGAATCACAGTGACAAAATAGAACAGTGACTGCTGGAGCAAAGTGCCCTGGGGCATCCGGGATTTCAGAGCATTTTTTCTTTTAATATTAGGGTCTAGGCAGCTGTTGACTATACATTTTGGTTTTTATACTTTATCAATAAGCAAGTTTAAAGAAAGGGATAGATAAAGAGGGTGGTGCCTGTGGCTCAAAGGAGTAAGGCGCCAGCCCCATATGCCGGAGATGGAGGGTTCAAACCTAGCCCTGGCCAAAAACTGCAAAAAAATAAAAAAATAAAATAAAATAAATAAAATAATAATAATAATAAAATAAAAAAAGAAAGGGATAAAGAGCAGTTGATGTGCACTATTTCTTTCCTTTTTTTTTTTTTTGGCAAGTAGTCAGGCACAAAGTTAGTTTTTCTTAAACATGGAAAAATGAAAAGGAAATGAATTGCCATATCTCTTTCCATAGGCCCAATGCTTGGTGCACTGCACACAACTATAGAAGAAGCTCCTGCCGCTGTTCGGAGGAGGGGGTCACCAGCCTCATTTTCCTCCTATCTGTTTTAATTAAAGAAATACAGTACCAATAAACCCAGACTGCTGCACATCAGGGCTGGCTTCATGGGCTTGTGGCAAACAATCAAATAAGACCCCACACTTAGAAGCATTCAACACTCTGCTTTTACTATCTTGAAATTCCTAATGATTTCGGAACCTGAATATTCATTTTCTGCTGGGTCCCACCTGAGAGTTAGATGTGTTTACAGTGGCGGCATTTTTATCTCTATTCAAATGGAATGCAGTCTCTTAAATACAAGTCTACATTTTAACGTTTAGTCATTCAACAAATGCTTTTTGAATATATTAAATACTGTAAAAGGTGCCAGGGACACAATGGCGAATAGGAAGCTATTGTCTCTGTCCTTAAAAAGCTTTCTCTACTAATTAAGGAAGAGAGACGAGAAAAAAGGATATCACATTAAAACGTAATAAATAGCAGGAGGGCAAAGGTAACAGGACCAACCCAATAGAGTTATGTGAAAATAAATTCCTCTTATAAAGAACGTTCACATTTTGTTGTATTGATGCTCAAACTGTGTTTTCTCTTTTTTAAAAGTGATGAGTAAGACTTCTGTTCCCACGTAACATCAGTATTATACTTTCTGCTCCAACTAGAATTATCAGGGTTTATGCTATCTAGCACAGTAGGCTTTTATCAACTTCTAAAAAGACAAGAAAACAGGGCAGTGCCTATGGCTCAAGAAGTAGGGCACTGGCCCCATATACCGGAGGTGGTGGGTTCAAGCCCAGCCAAAACTGCAAAAAAAAAAAAAAAAAAAGAGAAAACAAAGCACATTGTTCTCTCCTTGCTAATTTAATGCCGGTAGGTTTTTCCCATTAGGTGAAATGCAATGATGAGCAACTTTTAATTAATTATTTTGAAAACAGTTTCCCCAGAGTTAAGAGACACATAGGCCCCGATTATACTTGCTGCTAAAGAGGACATGATTAATTCATTTTTTTTCTCGGTAGCCCTAATTACTTAGTTAATCCTTTCACCCTCTCCTCTACCTCTAAGCCCACATTAGAAGGCCCCCGTGTAATATAGCAGTAACCCAAAGCGAAACAATGCCATAACTATGTCCAAATTGTTCTGTACCGGATGGTGGACGTGTTCAGTAATAAATGATAGGAAGGGGTCTTTTATTGACGAGCTGCCATGTGTGTTTGCATTAGCGAATATGAGAAGATGATGGCTGCTGCTGCTCCGTCCCCATGGCATTCAGCTCAGTGAGATAGCAGAAAACGCTTCAGTTTACTTAAAGCATTGATAACACCTCTAAATAATTAACCGAGGACTTCCTGTCTTCAATTACTTAATGTTTTTTTTTAACATCTTGAGAGGATTATAAGCAATTTATGGATTTCACATGATGAGTGCATTTGCCACTATTCCCACAAAGCATTTACGGGATCATGTTTCTAAAGCTTTGAGGTAATTAAAAATAAGCATGGAGACAATGGGGCTGAGGCAAGGTACTCCCTGGCCCTTCTGTCATTTCTAAGGACCTAGATTTTTCAGGCTCCGGGATGACTAATACTACAGCTTCATTAGTGCTCTGTTGCTTAGGGAATTCCTAGGTTTTGGAAATGATGAAATCAAAACATTTATCCTAGGGGGTTCAGGTAACTCTTCCCTCAAACATTTGAGATGGAATAGAAAATAAATCTGATTATTATAGTTCATTCCATGAACTCAGTAGAATAGTCATTCCCATCATAAAGTACTGCATTTGGTCAGTCAGTTAACCAAATTTTCCTGGGCAGATAAAATGCATAACATTATATAAATCTCAGGTTTTGCATTCTGGAAAGCCTAGCGCCATTCCTATCCTACAGCAGCTGCATATAGCAGGCTCCGTAGTTGGTGAGGTTTTGCTGAAAGAGGGTTTATTTCCTCATTCAACAAAGAAGCTGCTCTTTAGAGCTGTGTTGGCCCGGTGAGATATTATTCTCAAATCTGAAAACAGAAGGATGGATCAAATGCCTTCTAAAAGGTTTTTCCATTTTCTGATTTTGGGAAACCTAATGTGGAAAAACTTTCCAATATTTACTCTAATAAAAGAAGATTTCTGGCACCAAGATGTGTGCATGAGATCCTCTCTCCCATAAAAAGATCCACTAAAAAATGACAGTAAGTAGGAGAACTGGTAGAATGAAGTTCTTGAAAGAACAATTCTTTGCAATTATTTTAAAATGACTGAGGCGATCAATAGCATTGGCTTGAGCATTATAACTGAATTTGGTCTGCTGGCATAGAATTGCTGTTTTCTAAACAATGTGAACCAATACACTTGGCAAGAATTGAAAGACAAGGCTGGTTAAGTGGATGCTATAAGAAGAAACTTCTTTAGCCTGCATTTCAGTTTATGTGAAACTTTTACTAGTATACAGTCTTTTTTTGAGACAGAGTCTCACTTGTTACCCTGGGTAGAGTGCCATGGTGTAGCAACCTCACACTCCTGGCCTCAAGTGATCCTCTTGCCTCAGTCTCCTGAGTAGCTGGGATTACAGGCGCCCACCACAATGCCCAGAGGAGGGGTCTCACTCTTGCTCAGGCTGGTCTTAACTCCTGAGCTCAAGTAATCCACTCACCTCTGCCTTCCAGAGTGCTAGGATTACTGGCCAGAGCCCCTGCTCACAGTCTTGGTACAAAGTTTTAATGTGCCTGATTTGGCTTTCACACCTCTGTAATTAACATCCAGGTCATTCTTTTGGTTTTCACTACTGTAATATAGAATTCTGCAGTTATTCCTTTCCTTGCTAGTCTTTCCTATTGCTGAGAGCATCTTACGAGCAGCGATCTTATTTAGAACCCTTCGTATACTACCTAGAACACCAGAAGCTGGAATGAAGAAAGTATAGACGGAGGGAGTGAAGGCCTTGGACTCCCTGAGTGTCTGGGTTTGCTTCCTCACCTTTCTAATGTGGTTTTTAACAACATCTCTTACTTAGATGGATTTGATGAGAAACAAGTAAGTCGAAATGCAAACAGTTCTCTGAAATGGAAAACAGCACCGTATAAAGGTAAGACTTCATTATGTTAAACACCTTGTTTCAGTCCCTTGTGAATGATTTTCACTTCAACTAAAATAAAATACAAGAAACAAATTTGATCATTTGAATTGATGAGAGTTTTTCCCATCTCTAGTATCATTGATTTGGTTCAGCATCTTGCTGTAAGGAATGCAATGTACAAGTCCAAAAATTGTGTTAAGCACCTCTGCAGGCTTATAGCACTTTGGGAAAATCACTGCAGATTCTGCCAATGAATGCTTGCTTATGTGTCACGGAACGGCAGAGTTGAAAACACAGGCCGGGCGGGCACAGTGGCTCACGTCTGTAATCCCAGCACTCTGGGAGGCCAAGGCTGGAGGATTCCTTGAGGTCAGGAGTTCAAAACCAGCCTGAGCAAGAGCAGGACCTCATCTCCACTAAAAATAGAAAAATTAGGAGGGCATTGTTGCGGGTGCCTGTGGTCCCAGCTGCTGGGGAGATTGAGGCAGGCTTGAGTCCAGGAGTTTCCGGCTGCTGTGAGCTATGATAACATCATGGTACTCTAGCCTGGGGCAATAGAGTAAGAGTCTATCTCCAAAAAACCAAAAAAACAAAAAAGAATACAACACAATGAAATCATTTTTCTACCTGTGTAGTGTAGCCTGCGTCTCTTTTTAAGAAGAGATTTGATCTGCATTCCTATGAGAGTTTAAATATCTGTGCTGTTAATATCCTGTGTAAGGTGTAGGGTCCAGTGGAAGGAGGTCATTCACTCAGGAGGTCTTAGAAGGGGGTGACTGAAAAAGTGAAAATTTATAAAATCTTGCTCATGGGCTCAGAATTTAAATTTACAAAAGGACTTGGGATTCAGTAGATCCACTTAATGAAGAAATTTACATAATCTCTCAACATATTCTTTTCTATAAAATGGGGGTAGGAGAATTCTCTTCACCTTATAGGTTTGTGATAGAAGAGCCAAATTGGATAGTACCTGCAAAGTCATTTGCACAGTATTTGGCACGTATTAAATTAATTGATTCCCCAAACATTATTTAGCTCCTAGTGACATGTTTAAGACTATTCTGGATGCTAGAGGTATAACACTGAACAAGGTAAACAAGATGGCTGAGTTTTTGGAGCCCTCATTTGAGTTGGAGGAGATAGAAAAAGACAAAAATCAGACACCAAAATATCAAGTAGGGAGGGTCTATGACAAAAATAAATGTTGTGGTGGCAGGTAAGGGAGGCCACTCCAGGCTGGGGGAGTCAGAAGATGCTTCTCTTTTCTCAAAGTGACATTCAAACTAAAACTTATTAATTATTATTGTAATTGGCATTAGCAATGATCTAACATTTTACTATTGTACTGTACTATTATTATATTATTAAGATTAACTATAATAAATGTTATAGTAAAAATACAGTTATTATTCATTAACATTAAAAATAATAAGAAATAGTCACCACCAGTCCACTGTCAAACAATTCTGTCTATTCATTACCCACTTAGTAGACAAATGTTAGCTTCTGGCTGATTTTCCCCAGCCTTCCAGTACATTCTTGGCTATCCTATGCCCATTATCTATGAGTATATCCTTGGAGAATGGAAATGCATCTTACTGTTTTTTTTTTTTTTTTAAAGTTAATACTGATGCAAAAACCTCTACACATCACGCATACCAAAGCCAAATATAAATTATTTCTGAAGTTATCTGCTGTTGTGGCTTATTGCTGCCAGTGTGGGCTCTTCTATTAGCATGGATAAGTGGGACCTGACCATATGTCAAGAGAACACGTCCTTTCGAAGTGACCTCATATATCAAACACACACCCCCGGGGTGCTTTGCCCCCCTAACCACAATGACAGACTCCTCCAGTAGGTTTCCCTTTTTTTTCACCTGTGACCGTATGCTGCCTCCTGTCAGTGGTGTCAGTATAGATGAGACCTTTCCCAACCTGCCTGATCTGGTACTCTTTAATGACGCCATTTGGTTTCTCAGGAACACTCCAGCTCAGATGCAGAGCCTCCGCACTGGGGGCTGTGACTCTCGGTGGCAGGACGCTCTCCGGAACTCCTTGGGTAGTAGCTGCGGCTACCTGAAGACATGGGAATTAAACAGCAATTTATCGTAATAGTACACTAGGTATCCTGATCAATGAGAATGTCACTTTTGTTTTAAAATGTTGTTGTCTGGCCTGGCATATCATTAGCAAGGGCTGGGAGAAGCGGTCCCCCTTCTTTTATTCTTTCCCTCCCATCCTGTTTAAACAATGAAATCTGACCTTGAATACATTACATAAGTCTCAGACTACCATTTATCACAATAGGTTCAACAACAACTTTGACGGCAGAGTGCAGCCCTCGGAGTTTAAACAAGTAAAATCTGGCTGGCAGACTGTCTTACTAGAGAACTCTTGATAACTCTCTTCCATATGGCCTATCAGTGTCTTTGCATTTTAACAGCCTGATTTTGTACATTTTAAGCACCAGTAAATATGGAGCAAAACCCACATCTGAACTTGCTTGCATATAATGTACTTTGAACAGTATAAATGGGCAGACATTTTTTTGTACTCTGCCCGTTATACTTGGGATGACTTTATAATGTCTGTGTCAATGTTCTAGAAAAAGAACCAAGTAAGAAGACAAAAATAAATCAACCAATTATTGAGTCAATATTGTCTAATTTTGGACAAAAAAGGGTTGCATTTGTCTTTTCATAGAATTAACTCTGATTTTTACCTTTTAACCAATAGTGTTGGTGTCTAGTGAGCATAATCTGTGTCTATGCAGAACTACAGGATTGTTCTAGGACTGTTTGGACCATTACTTTTGATTAGGCCAATCAGCTGTCATCTGTCTAAATGGTGGCATGCTCAGAGAGGTTTCTGGGCTGTCTGTTGAACAAAATGTTGCGCACGTAACACCATAGCAGAGCAGTTTCACTGAAGGTCTTATCCTGACGGTTCCTGCGGTGTGCAGAGATGCTACTTCTGAAGTTTTAAGCATATGAATAGAAGCAGAACTGGTCTATGTGTTTGCTTCGGGACTACCTCGGATGAGGTGGGCGTCTGCAAAATGGCTCTTTATTTTTCTCCAAAATTGTTTGATTATTTCTCTCCAGTCTTTTTCATGGACTTTTCTTTCTTCTCCATTTGGTAGTGTTCCCCAGTGCTCATCATCTATGGCAGTGTTTTTCAATGAAAAACTTAGCTCACGGCACACTTAGCTCATGGCACACTTGACCCTATAGTTAAACTTCCACGACACACTTACATTATGTTGATATGAATAAAAGAGTAAAATAAATGTACTTACTGTGCTTTGAACTTCTTTAGAAAGTAATATAATTAATGACCTTTAAAACTTAGGGGCACACCTAAGATCCCCTCATGGCACACCGCCTGAAAGTCATGACCTATGGTCTCCTTGTATATCCCCTATATCTCCTGCGTCTTTCTGAGATTCTCCATTCTGAACCCCTGCTGCCTGGGCTCAGATTTCATCATTTGTTTCTAAGGCTATTACAAAAGCCTTAGAACCATTTATCTGCTATGTCAGCCTTTTTTTGTCTTTTTCTTTGTTTTTCAAAATCAGGCAATTTTTGTTGATGTTTAAATAGAAACCCTTTTCAACTAAATAATGGTTTGGAAACTTTTATGGAATTTTTACACTGCCTAAAAATAGTTAGTGGGAAAGTGTCAAAGAGAAGATGATATGGGGGGGGGTTGTCAAGGTTTCATTTGTTTTCCATTAATAGAACATTGACATTTGGATAAATCTCCCTCCTTCCGGGTACATGCACTGCACCCTGTCAGGTGCCATGGGCGTGCTCTACCTCACCACCTGAGGCAGCATTGTTTCCTTCATCGAGCCCTTTGTTCCTCAGAGTCCAGGCACACTTTCATTACCTTGCCACTGACAGCACAGCCAGCCACAGTGCAAGCTTTCAGCTGATATGAATATTCCTGAAATGGTTGAATTCCTTCTGTATCAGAGAAGCTCAATGATGCTCCCCGAAAGCGTTCAATTCCATTTCGAAGAAGAATGTAGTAAATAATCGGACCTACAAGACACAGTGAAACGCCTGTATGTGAGAGTCACATCATTTTAACTATTTGCAAAAAACTTAAAAGTCTTACTGTCATAAAGAAATGGGATAACTTATATTCACTTCAATTTGCTATTATATGGCCATGCTCAAGTACTCCTTAATTAAGCTATTACAAAGGAGAAGGATTCTTGACATAGATAATCAAAGAATCATTTATGTTTATTTCCCTTCACTAGCAAACACATTTACTTTCAATATTAAAACTACTTTGCCTTCCCTGAATATACTTTGTTTATTTGAAAGGGGCTTAGATATATGCTGGGCTTCAAGGAACTTTTACTTATTCATTTATCTATTTAGAAATAAAACTTATGAGGGCTGTACCACAAAGTGAAGGACTAGGTGGAACACAACCAAAGTCCCCTTTATTAACAAATACTTCCTAGCCATTAGTTGTATCCCAATTAAATGTAGATTATATTCATTTCAATTTCTTTATGGATTTACAGGACTATGTTATTTCTTTGTTAGTAGAAAGTAGCTTAATACCATTTGATTGTACAGGCTTTTTCCAGTTTAAGACAATTGCATCTTCCAGGTTGTCCTTTCTGGTCCACCTGGGGGGACTTACTCCTTGAGGCACATCCTCTTTTGTTATGGCTCTAACAGCTTTGCTGAATCCTCGGCCATATCTGTTCCAGGCTGAAATCCTATACTCATACATCATGTGGGGCTCGAGGTTGACATCTGCACAGGTAGAAAAGAACCCATGATATTTTCCTTATTTTTATTATTTTTTAAATCATCATGTTGAAAATGAATATCAAAAGCTTTAAACATTTAAAAATAAATGCTCAAAGCTCTAGTCCTTTCGTGAATAAATAAAACTCTGATCTTTATTTTCTAAATCATAAACAATAGTTAAAGTGTTTATTGTGTGCTGAGACATGGAGTTTCATAGAATAGAATTCACTGTTTCTGGACAGAGAACCAGGGGTATTTTAAAGACCTAATTGAAAAGTAAAAGCACTAGACTAAGGTCTAACATGATGTTAATGTTTCCCAAGTTCATGTAACGCTGCCCTTCTGTAGGAGACAGGATACAAACATTCTTTACAGTTCTACTATGCTAAAACTTGCCAATTATTACTTTCTATTACTTTGTTATTATTACTTCATTAAAATAAAAAATTGTATGATTAATACATGATATAGTTATTTGGGGCACAGGATTTGAAACTTAGCTTATCAGGATACTAAGAGGGAGTGGATAAAAATGAACGCATACTTCACTATATACTTCCTTCCCTCTTCTACCAAACCTAGAAACCAAAACCAAAGCTAAAACCAAGTAGCTTAATTAAAACAACAAAACCAAATTTTCTGAGCTTCTCAGATGGGTACAAATGTTATGAGGTGACTCTCATGATTCACCAGTGAGCCCAAAGTCTGAGCTCCGTTTTAAGCTTTAGTAACTTCACAACTGCCAATGCAAAAAAAAAAAAAAAAGACCTGAAAGTGTAATTATTTATGTTTACATTCCATTTGTTTAATTTTGTGAATTTTGACTATGTCTGTACATATTTTTGTATAGTGTTTCTAGATGACTCTGACTGAAGATAAGAAAAGGAGGTCCTCTCCTTCAGCCACCTGGCCTCCTGTTCTGTCTCCATAGGGCACAGGGTTAATCCTCTGCCCTCTACTTGGATTATTTGAGTCACATTCTCCTTATTCGTTTCTCCTTAAAACAAACCCTGTCCTGCCTACTTTTACGAATTAATATGAAAATAAAGTATGTGGCAGAACTTCATAAAACGTAAGTTGCTCCATAAGTATAAAACATGTTCTTCTGTCTCCACTTTCTTGGTAAGGGAGTACTTGCCTCTGGTCACCTGTGATGAGTATCAGGGGTCCCCAAACCTCCCTTCCATCCTGCTCATAGTCATCCCGATTAGGAATTATTTTTACCAATTTTCTCTGAAGCTTAGGGTGGTCACATGATTCAGATCTCAACATGTGGAGGAGTACGGAAGAGGTGAACAACTTCTGTGTTACTTTTTCAAGAGAAAAATCACCTGCCTTCTTTTGTAATTCTTAGCCCCTGCTGACGGGCTGAACTAGGATGCTGTAGTAACCCAGTGGATGACGGCTGTATCTGAAGCATAGTGAGCCACAAAACAGAAGGACTCTGGACTCCTAGATGAGGATGTGGGACTGAGGTGCCGGGACCATCTACCTCCAGATGGTCACTATACTTTTACATCTCTTTGCTACGTGAGATTAAACTACTTATTGCTGATAACTGTCACTCTGTTGCTTCGAGCTCATATCACCATTTCTAATTTCAGTTATTACTTCCCTGATTCTTCATAGAGGCCTCAAATACTAATGACAGTTCTTGTTTGTCTTTATAGCTGCCGGCCTCATATAGTCACTGGTTATTAGTAGGTACTTAAATATTTTTTGATAAACGAATGATTTCACAATTGGATATATTTTGATCAGCACTGGAATTGTCAGCTTTCTACTGTGAGTTTTTTTAAAAGTCTAATTAAGTCTAAATTGTTCTGAATGGAATGGTCATAGCACAGCTTGCATGCTTAACATCTTTTAAGAAAAAAAGATGTTATTTTTATTTTTCACATGAAATTTATAGTATATTCTGACAGGCAAAGCAATCTGAAATATAGATTTTAAAAGACCTCATAATATTACATCAGGAGGTAGAAACATCTATTCACTTCTGGAGAGAGCCAGTGCAAGGATGTCTTAAAAGCTCTTCAAAATCTTGATCTCGATTACAAGGGGCAGATAAAGGGAGGTAACTCTCTTAGATGCAAACTAGATAATTTCAAAATATGGGCCCATACATTAAATCTATAACTGGGAGTAGGAAGAAATCAAAAGGTTGGACAAATTATCCTTTCCTAACTCAATTCACTCCAATAAACCTATTTTGTTTGTGTGCAGTGTACTAACTGCAAATAATAAGGTGAAGTCAGAGAGATGTTCTTTTTGTAAAGATATTCCAATCTACTAGAGGAGATGGGACAGGTGTTCCAAAGCATGTGACACACAGCATAAGTGATGAACTTTGTAAGCAAGCTGCCATAGGAGCTCGCCGGCCAGAAGGGGCTGACTCTGGCAAGCCTGTGTGAGGGTGTGAGTCTGGACGTGGACCTCGAGCAGGACAATGAAGAGGATGTTTCAGACGGAAAGAAGAGCCTGATGTGGGTTG
Source organism: Galagoides demidoff (assembly GCA_963574575.1). Classification (NCBI taxonomy): domain Eukaryota; kingdom Metazoa; phylum Chordata; class Mammalia; order Primates; family Galagidae; genus Galagoides; species Galagoides demidoff. The sequence goes on from CAUYQV010017682.1 coordinate 27,087, forward strand.
CCGCATCCTCTTCCGTGTGCTTCTTCCACATCTGCACTTTTGAAGATGGCATAACTGGAATCTGTTTTCTTACTAAGCAACTTACTTTTATAGATATGACCCTCAGTTTCCTCCTCTGTTAAACAATCTCTCTTTCCTGATTGTTTTGTGGGTAACTGAGATACCTACCACAGCACTGGGGCCAAATAATGTTCAATCAAATTTATCTCCATTTCTTTCTTTCTTCAATGCTCCTCCTCTTATTTGGGTATCCTGACTTACTTTTTTGCACTTTTGTGGTTTGCTTTTATCATGCACCACAGGATGAGAAAGGAGAATGATGATTCATGATGGAATAGAGCATTGTTTTGTTTATTTAACCTTAGTGTGCTCCAATTATCACTTAAACTGATGCTATTTGACTCTTTGATAGCTGATATATAGACATATACACACTTGATTTTTTCAAAAACAGAAGCACATCCCATACAGACTTAAATGGATAAAAAATAAAAATATAATAGTTGATGGAACTCTTGTAGAGATAACCCTAAACTTTCTAGTATTCCTTACTCAGCTCAGCCAGAGCTAAGAATCACTATTTTCAAACAATTCAGTAAGGCCAAGATGATGCTTGGAAATTAATATTTTCAATAACTGCAAGGATCATGTTTTCAAGATGATCAACTTTCTTAGAGAACCACCATACTTGGGTTTACTTCTCCCTCAGAATAACACTAAGCTTTACTAGTAGTCAGACAGGTTCCATCCTTTTTTCTGCCTACAAATATAAGTAATATTAATTTAGTGTTTTCATCAAAAGCTACATTTGAGCTTTTGAAAAAGAAAATTGAGTTTATTGTCAATTAAAGCAGAAAAGAGCACAGATTTCTTTATAGATTTACTTTAAAATAATACATATCCTTGCTTAAAGTTACATTTAAAATAAGTTTTAAACCACCAACGTTTATTTATTTATTTATTTATTTGTTTGTTTGTTTGTTTAATTTTTTTTTTTTTTGAGGTGGTCCAACTTGGTCTCCCCTAGTAGGGTGCCTTGGCATCATAGTTCACAGCAACCTCTAACTCTTGGGCTCAAGTGATTCTCTTGCTTCAACCTCCTGGGTAGCTGGGACTATAGGCACCTGCCACAACACCCAGCTATTTTAAGAGATGGGGTCTTGCTCTAGCTCAGGCTGGTTTTGTACTAGTGAGTTCAGGTGATCTGTCCACCGTGGCCTCCCAAAGTGCTGGGATTAAAGGCATGAGTCACCAAGCCCAGCTAAACTACTAACTTTTACTAAATACAGATTATGCCTTTCATTACCTTGCCTTGTATTTCCCCCAAATACAATGGAATGTAGGTTAAGGAGGGATGGTGGAAGAGGGAAGGAAATCTGCATTTTCAGCTTCTTCTCACTGACCCACTAAGCCCTGGGCTCCCTCTCCATTACCTGTGAAGGAATATGTGTTTACACTCCCCGTGTGAACAGTTTCTTCAGCAGATGAACACAGTTCTTCAATTGATGTCTTCTCTACGGAATTCTGAGACCCTCTTATCACAGTACAAACGTGGCTGGTAAAATTGAAGTCACACCTGCCACAGTATGCTGTGGCTTCCATAGATGCGGGGCAGAGGGTCCTGCATCCTTTGGTTTCCTAAATCAAGTGGTAGAGATGGGTAGAGAGAGAGAAAGGAAAAGAGAGAGAGATTTAAACATTTCATTTAGACATACATGGGGTAGATTATTATAGTTTTCAAATGAAATTTTCTTATATGTATTTGATAAATAAATATATTTCTCAAAATTTATAAAAGGAAATAAAAGAAGTTTGTCTGCTAGAAGGGGTTACTTTGGAATGCAAAGATTTGGAAAAAAAAATTGAATTTCGCAACTTCAAATAACCTTGGCAAATCACTTATGCTTTTAAAGCCTCAGCTTTTTCAGTGGAAAAAATGGAAATAAAATTTACCATGCTGGTTTGTTGTGTGAATCAAATGAGGTAACATCTGTAACTGCCTTAATGGCTTAAACTTAGAACACACACTACAAATAGTACCAGCAGTCATTCCTTTACTAGTTTTATTTGACACTTTCCTGTGACATTTTAGAGAAAATAAAGAATGGCATAGTTGAGAATCAGCACTGCCTGTGCTGTTGGGAAAGTTGGTCCTATAAGAAGTGTTATTCATCAAAGATTTTTTTTAAAATAAGAATTTTATCATAAGATTATAATTATTTATATTCATAAACCTTTCATCTGGTAAATCTCTAATCTGAGGAAATTAAATACTTAATCATTCCAAATTACAGGCACTATAAATGAAGTCATATTCTTACAATACAGAGATCTACTTTGTCTTTCCTTTATATTAGTAGTGTATTTGAAATTCTTTTTGCTATTAAAAATTCATCTCCATTCGAATTCTTTCTTACATAAAACAAGTTGAATTATTCTCACCAAATTAGTAAAAATAAAGCCACTTCAGAAAAATATAGTGGGACTTGAGGCTTCCATTTAAAAATGCTCAATTGAACACTTGGATTTATCTCCATTTCCTCCTAAAGCCCAGCAATTGACACTAAAAGAAATGTTTAAATAGAGACTGTCAAGGAAAAAGGGAGGGAAAGAACACACCCAGGACAGCTCACACACTTTCGGAAGCTGGTGGTAGACGGATGTGTCAGAAACAATGTGGTGTGCTCCGTAATGTCCATTTTTCCCCTTTCAAATCTCAGTGCAATAGGAAGAGCCCCATAACTAGATATGTCTGTGTGATGAGGGTACAGAAAGTGCATACTCTGCATCCAAGTATGACCCATCTTTTGCACCTGTCCACTTGTTCCCTTTCCATTGTGATCCCAGGCATGTATGTGAAGCTATACAAGATGGAAGGGGCTTGGCTTCTTGACTTGTTGTTTGGAAGAGTTTTGCCTAACTCACATTGGATTGTAATGTAAAAAAAAAATAAATAAAAACCAAAAAATTGATTAATCTAATTTTTTAGGCCAGGTCCAGTGGCTCATGCCTATTATCCTAGCCCTTTGGGAGGCTGAGGTGGGTGGATTACTTAAGCTCAGGAATTCAAGACTAGCCTGAGAAAGAGCTAGACCCGGTCTCTACTAAAAATAGAAAAAAAAGCTAGGCATGGTGGCAGTGCCTGTAGTTCTAGCTATTCGGAAGGCTGAGGCAAGAGGATCGCTTGAGCCTCAGACTTTGAGGTTGCCGTCAGCTATGATGACACTATGATGGCACTCTATTGGGAGAACAAAGTGAGACTTTATCTCAAACAACAACAAAACTAATTTGCTAAGAAGGTTGCTCTCAACTAGTCTCATCACAAAAAAAGAGAGAAAAGAAAAAGAAAAATTAATAACAACTTCCACATAGAGGCAACTGTCATGAAATTTTAGAAGAGCAGGATAAAGAGAACATCTTTAAAGGATATCATAGAAAAAAATAATATGGTCCCCTACAAAGAGACAGGAATCAAAATATCAATGGAGGCTTAAAAATGCAGAAATGTCTTCAAAATTCTGAGTTGAGATGATTTCTTAACCTTAAATTGTATGTATATCTGGCTAAGCCATCAATCTAGTGGGTGAGTAGAATGATGATAAATTCCCATATCAAGCTCTTGAAAAATCCACCCTCTGTGTATCCACACTCAGAAGATAATTTTCCCAAAGGAAAGAAACTTGGGAACAGACCACAAGGGCACCAAGACAGGAAATGAGTGAAAGAATTCCTGAGTTACTAGCTTGGGGAAGATCCACTGGGTCAACTGTGCAGAAATCCAAGTGATCTGGTCCAGTTTAGAACAGATGATGGAAATCTCCAGGAGAAAGAGCTTCCAGAAACCACAGAATGAAAAACATTACCTAAAAATATTATGCTACTTGATTCACATTGGGGAAAATACTGTCCACATCATAATAATTTAGCAACATTCTGTATTATCTTACTCGTTCATTGACATGCTTGCAGGGCCCCTGTCAATCTCCTAAGAATCATTTCACATCCCAAAGTGTTCACACAAGGATTACGTAGTCACCTCATTCAGTAAATGACCTTCCACTTGCTGTGACCAAATTACCTACTTGTAGCCATCTCATGGCTACTACAGAATATGGCAGATAGGGTGTTTTTTTTTTTTTTAATGTCCAGGATCCTTTTCTTAATTCGATAGATTTCTGGTGCCCTAGGTCAAGTTTCATACCCAGAAACATGACATGGCTATATGTGAGGCATCACAGTACATAAGCATAAATGATTACACACACAAGCCTATTCACTTTCATGGCTGACAGAGGCATTTGCTCATCTTCAGTGTTTAAAAGGAATATACTAGAAACACAGCTAAGTGAATTTTCTGGGTCTAAGGTCTCTATCAAAGGAAAGTGGTGGGTTATAGTCGGCAGGCAAGAGGGCAGAAGTGGGAATTTCCCTCCATCTCTAGAGGCATAAAATGGCACCCGGCAAAGGCCCCAGACTGTCAGCAGCACCCAGACTCTCCATCCTCCTCTAATCTGAAGTGCAGGGTAAAGCTTCCTTGAGAACAGCTAATCATTATTAATTCCTTTAGAATTCATTGCAATAACATCAATCACAGGCGAACTCATTCGGTATTAATATGGATGTAATGTGAAAATGAATAATGCACACAGGAGTTTTTATATTCCTATTTTAGAAAAATAGTTATGAACAATGTATTTCTCTCTCCATTGTCAAATCAGCACCTCTGAGAGGTTTTCTATCAATTACCTTCATCATCATTCCAGTTGAAATCTTGTCAGAACAAACATATTTCAAAGGATTATATCCAACTCCATTGCAGCATCTCTGGCTCTTTGGAATAAGTTCAGTCTCACAGCATTTTACTGGCACCGGGTCATTCTTTTTAACATGTGCTTTAGACTCTCCACTGGAAGCTGAGCAGCATATGGTATCTGACACATTCACATAATCCTGCCCACAACAGAACATCCCTGCAACAATAAAATGTTATATACGAATATGAAATAAAAAAAGAAAACTGAGGCTGCTATAAAGTTTGGTATAAAAATGTCAGACTCAGGCAGTGGCTGAAATGGTGCAATACCTAAGGTAGCATTTTCCTACCAAGGTGATTTAAATGTGCAGCGAGGGTCCTTCTTAACCAAGAGCACTAGACACTCATTAGGAAAAGAACACACAAGAGGAAGTGTTGGGAAATCATTCAGCCAGGCCAAACTTCTCGCATGCTCCATAAAAAAGGATGGGATTTCTGTCATGAAAACTGCCTGCCCATTTTGTGATGATAACATCTTGTTGCAGAAGAAAGTTAGTTAAACTGTGGGGATGCAGAGAAAACTCTAGAAATTTACAAGGCAGAAAAGGTCGCCCGAGCACTCAGGGATGAGAAGCCGGGCCAAGTAGAAAGGCTGAACACCACAGCAGAACCGGAAACCCCGAGGTAGGAGCCTCGCAGGTTTTGCCTTGCTTTGTCTAGCATAGAAAGATTGTCGTCCTGTGACTTGGACGGCCATGGTGACCATTTTTTCTTCGTGAGATAGATTTGCTATTCACAATCAGTTGAGTGTGTTCACTGATTCTGTGTACCCAACAGCTATTGTTTTCTGAGACACTCTCTGCTCTAGACCATTCATAGACATGGGTAGCGGGTTGGGGACAGCAACATAACACAAGACCTTGTAGGGAGGGTCACTGATCCCCACATCTTGATGAAAGACACATATTCCTGAGACACCAATGAGAATCTTTTCTCTGGCTAAAGTCAGTTTAATTGCCTATGTTCGTATCATTTAGATATTGCCATAGAAGAGAAACAGCAGAAATTCTGACATTACAGCAAGAACAGATCACACTCCAGAGTCAGATCAAGCTAGAAATTCAGGGGCCTGTACTGCATGTCACAGCGCTATCACATTAGAATTTATATCCAGTTATACAGCAGCACAATGTGATGAATGATTTATTTTAATTAGAATTTTGTTTGTTTATTATTAGTCCCGACTGACAACATAAAGAACCTCAAATTCAGAGTGCCCCGGGGTCCTGAATTGTTTAATCTGGTTCTATACAAACACCTACATGATGACAGACACTCTTAATAATGGATCAAAGAGTTTTAAGTGCCTTTGTTTTTTTAAAATAACTGAAAGTAGACACTTGCCTGGCACATGCCTCAAGAAAGACATTGATGAGCACCTGACTCCAAAGAACCCTCAGACTGATCTTTCCACTGAAAAAAAATTGTCTCCTAATATTTAAAACATCTTATTACAGTTAATGATATTTACTGATTATAACAGAGCTTTGGCGTGCCATGTGTATCTAAATGTGATAACTCTTCAAAGTAACTGTCTTAAAAATAAACTGTCATATTATAATTTTAGTTGTTTTAACATTTTTAGGAAAAGTTCTCTTCAATAAATACACCCTATAGGGTTATCATTACAGTCTGAGCCTTGATTATGATAGGTAAAAAGTTATGTACATATACATATTATATATGTGTATATGTACTAATATAATATGTGCGCATACACACACACACACACACACATTAAATAATAAGAAAAATCTCCAGCTCAAGTGTTGTATTGTTTGGACATTTTTCTGTTGCCTCCTGATTAGATATTTAAATACAACCTTGGCTTCTTTATAGGCATTTTTTTTTTCCTAGCAGTTTTCTTAAAACAATTCATGTTTCTATTTTAAAGAGCAGTCAAAGCCTAAAATCTGGCCTTTTAGGGAAACAGAATATATTCTCTCCCTCTACTCCCAAATTACTTCATGGTTTCACTATGCTGTGAGTATAAAATCAAAATGCAGACATTGACCTAATTCAAAATTCTAATCAGTCATCTGATCGCTCTGAGGGACTTTTGACAGGTCAACTGTTTTTATACTTACAAAAAAAGATGCTTGCTTTCACAAAGAGCTTTGTCTTTGTTGTACCGAATTGAAATTTTCAGCCAAGATTTCACTCACATAACAAGAAGTGACTCCCTTTCTAGTTTCTTTGGTAAACCATTACTTCTTTAATTATTATCAACCTTGTTCCAGTGTGATAAATTGCTAATTACTTAATACCCTAATCAGCGTTCATTCTTTGCACAGATAAACTGTGACAGTGCCATTAATTTAAATAGTAATTTCACTTAATGGCCAGAACGGCACACCAGATTTTTATGCAGCATTTTCTGAAGACTGCATCCATCACTGCAATATTCTGACATAAAGATGTCTGACGTGCACTAACTCACTTAGGGAGAGCAGATGTTGCCGAGCAGAGTTTGGTAGTAATTCCCATAGTGCATCACTTCAGCATGAATGAGCTGCGAATTCAGAGACAGACCATCTTCTGAAACTGCATTGCAATAACTTTTGACCCCTACCTAATTTATCACATGTAGCACTTGACTTTTGAACTTTGACACACAGAATGCACAATTTTAAATATGCCCAAAGAAAAACAAAACAGGTCATGTATTATTGATGGATTGGTCCATTCTTCAGCAGCTCTTCATTAAATTTGTACAAAGGTAGAGGGAGTCTCTCTGAGCAAGATGCACATGTGATTAAAGTGGCGCAGTATACATTAAACTAGTAGATGTTTATTTTTCAGATCCAAAGCATACACACTATTTTTCCAACTGTGTATGTGCGTATATATCTCCAATGGACGGTTTCCACTGGACTGAATACAACTCAGAAATAGTGGAGGGAAGAAGAATTTTTGACTCACAGTATTATTAATAATTCAACTATGTTACCAACACCTATTTAACGTGCAGGTCTGAAAAGCAAAGCATATAAGCATACCTTCTTGATGAATTTCTAAATAGTTAAATCTGCAAAACTAGTATTCTATATATATATTTTTAAGGCAGATCAAGAATTATACATCATGCTTTTGAGTGGAAAAATAGAATAGTAGTAAAACCCAGCCTGGGATATGATAAATCATTGTGAAACTCTGGGATTGATCATGGGGACTACATTTGAAGCCAAGGAATATTTTAGGCCTGGAAGAAAGAAAAAAAAAATGATTAGTCATTCTTAGGACAAATGTGTAAAATTAGTGGCAGATCCTGAAAGGCAAGAAATCCCTGCTGGTCTTCACCAGTAGGTGGCTCTGTGGCGACCCCCACAAAGCTGGGAGAAGGGGTTGAGGGAAAATGCTCCCCAAAGCACTGCAGTATATTTGATAGCATTGATATATCACACTGTTCAAAAAATTCATTATATTATAGGAAAGCCTTCCAAGGAAATATCATTTTAATACAACTATTACGCCATTGATTTCTGTGGCTGTATTTCCTTCTTTGCAAAGTTCCCAAATTCCATCTTGTGAAACAAACCGTGGTTGTCACTTGCTCCAGTGAAGTCAGACCCCAGGACATGGAGACTCTGTTCTATTCTGAAACAGTTCCAACCCAGAGTTTCATATCAAAAGGCTGCATGGACAAATTTATAATAGAAATAAGGCCATGTATTCCAAAGGCATCTCGTGATCAGTTTCCCATGGCTAACAGAAAATTCTGTGCTGTTGGAAGGATAGAGAGGCTCTAATCTTCACCTTTGAGTACTAAGGGATAGGATCAATTCCAGCCGAAGATGAATGGCATAAATGATAAAACCATAGGAGCAAACACTAAGGAAAAAACCATGAGTAATAAAGAGGTTTAAAATATGCTGAAAGAAAACGGCCAAGACTACATATCCCTGAAATGACGAGCATGACTTTCATCCCGAGGTACCTGTATAACCCTCCTACACAACTCATCTGCCCGGAGAGAGCATTAAAAACATAAACGCCACCCCAGCACTTCTGTTCCAACAGCATCTGTTAATTCACTCCATTTATAAAATACATATTGACAAAGACAACTGAACTGGGACCAGGGAGATTTGATTTGGTGTGAGAAAGTCAATTCAATGTGATTTTGTTAAAGGGCTCCTGCAGGCAAATAAAAGAGTTTAAGTAATAAAGTACATAAAGAGATGTTTTACGAGCCAGCCTGGTCTCGTGGCAGGCACACAATGCCAGGCGGTGAGAGAGGCCAGGCTTAGGAACAATATGATGAGATCCAAGCCCTCGTGCAGCAGGTACAGTGCTGCTAGGTTAAGGAGAAACGGGGCCATATGGATATGTTGGAAGGTCACTGAGGTCACAGTCATTAGGGGTGACAGGAGCGAGCCACAGCAGTGAGCGGGAAAAGATGAGCGGAACCTGTCTATTTTCAGAGAAACCCTCAGGAAGGTCAGAGAATAAAAAGAGATTCCCACCCCCCTTTCTAAAAGTATCCTTCCCTCGCTCCACAAGGATTGTCAGAGCTGGAGGAGTTGCAGAACGTCATGAGAAACCCTCTCGATTTTTAGGAGATGAGGAATGTCACAAATGAAGAAATATTTGACTGATAACAGAACATCACGTGGAGGTAAATACAGAAATGATTCTGAAGTTTGGGTTCACGGATGGACTTCAAGGCAAAAGCTACAGGCACTTGTGTGTATTCTATGTACTTTTACTTGAAGTGAGGGTTTATCCTGTTTAAAAGATTCTAAAGAATAAAAGATGAAGCTCCACTGTCCCAGTGGAGACCTAACTCGGTGCCACCTCTCAGAACAGGTGACTTTTGTTTTATGGCGATGATGTTCTGACTTCCCTTCCCTTCCCCTTCACCTTTGTTCTGCTGCCCACATTTAATGAATCTCCTTAAATCATAGTTCTTAGCATCACATTGTCTCTTCCCTAAGGACTAAATAATGTTCAAATCCTTTTGCCTGCGCAGATTTATCTCCCACTCTTTTCTGACACAGGGTATATTCGTCCTACAAACCGAAGTGCTATTACTTGGATGTGTTTTGCAGATTGCTAATTTCACACTTTAACTCAGCCACACCTCTCAAAATCCTGCGCATTGTCTGAGATGCTAATATAATGGAACAATCCTTTTAATCCCCCGGCTGGGGTGATCCTGCAGTCCTGTACACAGGCATGCTTTCATCTCTCTCCTGTGGCCTGTGTGCGACCATATGGGTACTTTTCTTCTTGATTGGATTATAAGTCCTTGAGGATAAAAATGGAAACTTAGCCTTTTTTGTGCTCACAAAGCACTAAGAATATCTTAAGCATAGTCACCATGCAGTGCATATTTAATGAACGAAGGAGTATGTTGATTGACTCATTTTTAAAAAAGGTTTAGGTGAACAAAGACACTAAAATGAGACATTTTGCTGTCTTTGAAAGATTCTGACGCACTGAGATCTAGAGGAGTCAATACTTTGACATCCTCCCCACCGCTGTGGTTCCATCTTTAATAGACTTGTTTTTTTATCTGCTTCATCTAAAGGAGGAGGTGCTCCTCAACTGGCTAGTCACAACACAGGATAACCAACTACCTACCACGATTTTTTAGTAGACATTACTATGACTTTAATCAGTGGTTCTCAAATTTTGGTTTCAGAATCCTTTTACACTCATAAATTATTAAGGACTCAAAAATGCTTTTTGTTTATATGGGTAATATCTTGTGACATTTACTGTGTTAAAACTGAAGACAGAAATGTTTAAAATACATAGTAATTCATTCACTTAAAATAACAATAATAAAATTCATAGCATGTTAACATTGTTGTAGAAAATAAACATATTTTCCCAAACTATTACATTTAGAGTTTTTTTACAAATTGAAGATTTGTGGTAATTGCCTAAGTCTCCCAGCACCATTTTTCCACGTTTGTGCTTACTTTGTGTTGTTGGGAATTTATACAATACTTTATTATTATATCTGTTATGATATACTATATCTGTTATTTACTTTATTATTATATCTGTTATAAAATGTGATCAGTGATCTCTGATGTTATGATTGAAATTATTATTATAATTATTCAATAATTATTATTGAAATTATTATTATATGATTGAAATTATTTTGGGGTGCCATGAACCACATCCATGTAGGGTAAAAAATGTAATTAATAAATGTGTATGTTTTGACTGCTCCACCAGCTGCCCCCCACAACTGATCTCTCCTCTCCTTATACTTCCTTAGTCCCTCAGACAGAATATTGAAATCAAGCCAATTAATAAGCCTATAATGGCCTCTAAGTGTCCAAGTGAAAAAAAGAGTCTCATATCTCCCATCTTAAATCAAAAGCTAGAAATGATTAAGCTTAATGAGGAAGGCATGTTGAAAGCCAAAATAGGGTCCCAACTAGGATTCTTGTGCTCAAATGCTCACCAAGTTGTGAATACAAAGGAAAAATTCTTGAAGAAAGTCAAAGTGCTACCCTGGTAAACACAGGAATGATAAGAAAGCAAAACAACCTTGCTATTTATATGGAGAAAGTTTTGTATGGTTTGGATAGATGATAAACCAGTCACAACATTCCTTTAAGCTAATGCCCTAACTCTCTTCAATTCCATGAAGGCTGAGAAAGGTGCAGAAGAAATGTTGGAAACCAGCAGAGGCTTCAGGGAAGAAGTCATCTCTATACCATCAAGGTGGAAGGTGAAGCAGCAAGGGCTGATGGAGAAGATCAGCTAGTTATCCAGAAGATATAGCTGGGATCACTGAGGAAAGTGGCTCCACTGGGCAACAAATTTCAATGTAGATGAAACAGCCTTTTATTGGAAGATGCCATCTGAGAGACTTTCATAACAAGATAGAAGTGAGAAGTCAGGGACTGGTTTCTACACTGAAAAAGACAGGCTGCCTCTCTGTGGGGGGCTAATGCAGATGGTGACTTTAAGGAGAAGCCAATGCTCATTTACCATTTTGGAAATTCTAAGGCCCTTAAAAGTTAGGCTATATCTACTCTCTGTGTGTTTTATAAATAAAACAATATAGCCTGGATGATGACACATCTGTTTACCACATGGCTTAATAAATATTTTAAGCCTATTGTTGAGACTTACTGCCCAGAAAAAAACATTTTAGCATCTGGTCACCCAAGCTCTGATGGAGATGTACAAGGAGACAAATGTTATTTCTCCCTATATTTCATGCCTATGAACAACATCCATTCTATAGCCCATGGACCAAGGAGTAATTTTGACTTTCAAGTTTCATTATTTAAGAAACACACGTATAAGATTATAGCTGCTAGAGATAGAGATTCCTCTGATAGAGCTAAGAAAATTAAATTAAAGACCTTCCAGAAAGGATTCACCATTTTAGATGCTTGTAAGAATATTTGTGATTCATAGAAAGAGGCCAAAATGTCAACATTAACAGGAGTTTGGAAGATGTTGATTCCTAGCCTCTTGGATGACTTTGAGGCATTCAGGACTTCAGTGCAGGAAATAACTGTAGATTGGTGGAAATAGCAAGAGAACTAGCATTAGAAGTGGGGTCTGAAAATATGACTGAATTGCTGCATCTCATGATAAAATTTTAAGATGAGGAGTTGCTTCTTCTGGGTGAGCAAAGAGAGTAGTTTCCTGAGAAGGAAGCTCCTTCAGATGAAGATGCTGTGAAGATTCTTGAAATACAACAAAGGATTTAGAATATGACATTAACCAATTTGACAAAGCAGCATCAGGGTTTGAGAAGATTGACTCCAATTTTGAAAGAAGTTCTACTATGAGTAAGATGCTATTAGACAGTATTACGTGCCACAGAGAAAGGAAAAGTCAGTCTATTGGGCAGACTTTGCTGTTGTCTTCTTGTAAGACATTGCTACATCCACCCCAATCTTTAGCAACCACCACCTTCATCAGTCAGTTGCCAAAGGCTCAGAGGATTGTTAGCAATACAGTGTTTGTTAATTAAGGTATGAACATTGCTTTTATTAGACATACTGCTGACGTACACTTAAGAGACAACAGTATCGTGTAGACATAATCTTTCTATGTACTAGGAAAGAAAGAAAGTTGTATGACTCACTCTATTGTGATATTTGCCTTGTGCAGGGGTGTCCAACCTTTTTTGTTTTCTGTCACACTTTGGAAAAATAAGAGTTATATTGGGCTACACAGTAAATACAGATAGACTGAAAAAAAAAATAAACAAACTTGTGCATACTTTTTGTGATATTCTATCCAAACCTCAGAAAATCAGCATGGTGCATGTAGGGTGCAGATTGGACCCTGCACCCTTGCAATGATCTAGAACTGAACCTATAATGTCTCCATGACCTGTCTGTACTACAAAAATAGTCTTGATGTCACAAACCATCGAAAAGGGTCTTGGAGATGTCCAGGAGTCCCATGACTAAGTTTAAGATTCACTGCCTTGGAGGTAAAGCATTTAAAGACAGCACCTCTCCTTTCAACTTTTGCATGCACCTGTTGTGCAAAGAACAAAATTGTCAGTTTGGATTCTGATCATTCATTAAGGTGTATAATTTGGTGATTCTATTACACTGGGAGAGCTCATCAGTCCTTTTTTTTTTTTTTTTTTTTTTTAAGAACAATGAACACTTTTATTACACAAGCTAAGAAAGAGAAGGAATTATTTGCCTTTCTGGGCCTTGATTTTCCCCAGGTAGAAGTCCAGCTCCTTGCCGTCTAGCACACAGCCATCTGCTCTGCCACAATGGCCTGGTCTTCAAGCAATGCGTGCAAGAAGCTTGCCCTGCTGGAACTACTCCTCCAGACGACTGCTTATTTAGCATTCTATTTCCTTTCATCATATTTCTTCTGACTTTTTTTTTTTGACCATTTTTTGTTTAAAATCTCTTCTTCCTCAGGAGTCAGCTCACACCCTTCTAGTGGCCCTGGGCGATGCACAGTGGGACACGCACCACGGTCAGTATGGCGCGCTGTCAATAAGCACAATGTGGTTCTTCACCAATGTCTTGGTGTGAACCGTCTCGTTACCGAATGCACTGTAAACATCAGTGATCCTTGTTCTCCTAGTACAACACTCCACACCCCAGGAGACGTTTCCCCACATCCAGCCTCAGGGCACGGCACTTCTTCTTGCCTCCCCCACATGGACTGGTCTAGGGCAGGGCCAACCTTAGTGCTGGCAGCGGGCGTCCGAGCTCGTACTCCTGCTCCTGGTGGTAGGGCTTTCTCTAGGGCCAGGTTTACAGCACCTGTGCCAGTTGTCCTGAGAGATGCCCATTGCTGGGCGCTGGCTGGAGAGAGGCAGCTCATTGATCTCAGTGAATACTGGTTTAGTTTGAGCTGGGGAGCATAGAGCAGGGTGTCGACCTTTTGGCTTCTCTGGGCCACACTGAAAGAAGAGTTGTCTTGAGCTTCACATTAAATACATAAACACTAAGGAAAGTTGATGAGGAAAAAAAAATAAGATCCATGCATACTCTTTGTGCTCTCTGCCATCACAGATAAGCAAAAATGTCCCCATAATCATCCTCATTATGCAGTAGGCCCTTCAGAGAATCTTTTAAAATTGTCATGCAAGTCTCAAGTTGGCAATCATTAATACAGAAAATGTAGATATCTAAGCAATAAAACATATTTTTGATATTTTTTATTATAAAAATAAAAGTGGCAACACAGAACTAGTAGGATATTTAACAGAGTATTTGAGAAACTAAGTCATCAATTTCTGGATATTTGACAGTGTATTTGAGAAGTCAGAGATTTCCGGTTCCATGGAAGTAGCTGGCAATTCTCAGTGAGTTCTCAACGTGCTCATCAGGTATTTTGATTTGAATTTTACAGTTAATGTGTTTCATTCTTAAAAATAGTTGCTTGCATGATCATGTCTCCTTTATTTATTTTTGGTGTGCTGTAATTGCCAAGGGGGTCTTCTTCATACAATCTCTTCCCAGGCCAATTTTGTCAACAGTTTTTCCCACACTTTTTTCTACAATTGTTATCATTTCATGTCTTAGATTTAAGTCTTTTATCCAGCAAGAGTCAATTTTTGTAAACGGTGAGAGGTGCGGGTCTAGGTTCAATCTTCTGCATATGGCAACAAGTTCTCCCAGCACCATATATTAAACAGAGATTCTTTAAAAAGCTTCTGCACTGCACAGCTAAGAGTTCAACAACTAAAACAAATAGACATCCTTTAGAATGAGAAAAGATATTTGCATGCTACAAGATCTGACAAAGGGCTGGTAACTAGAATCTTTAGAGAACTCAAACCAAAAGAGCAAACAATCCAATTTATAAGTGGCAAGATATTTGAATAGAAACTTTTCTGAAGAAGACAGATGAATGGCTAACAAACACATGAAAAAATGCTCCCCATCCCTAATCATCAGAGAAATGCAAATCAAAACCACCCTGAGATAACACCTAACCCCAGTGAGAATAACTCACATCACAAAATACCAAAACTGCAGATGCTGGTGAGAAGGGAACACTTTTACATTGCTGATGGGATTGTAAACTAATATAACCTCTATGGAAAGAAGTATGGAGAATCATCAAAGACCTACAAGTAAACCTTCCACTGCACTAGAATGTTTACTGCAGCTCAATTCACAATTGCCAAGACGTGAAATCAACCTAAGTGCCCATTAACACATGGATGATTAATAAACTGTGGTATATGTACACCATGGAATACTATTGAGCCATAAAAAGATGGAGACTTTACATCTTTTGTATTTACCTGGATGGAGCTAAAGCACATTCTTCTTAGTAAAGTATCACAAGAATAGAAAAGCAGGTATTCAATGTTCTCAATACTAATATGAAACCAATAGATAAACAACTACACACCCACATAAGAAAGAAAGACACAATTAAACTCAAATGGGGAGGGGAGAGGAGATGAAGGAGAGGAAGAAGGGGGATTGGTAAGCTCTCACCTAAGGCACACAATGTAAGGGTATATAGCACACCCCCCTGGGTGAAGGACTCAACTATAACTTGAACTGTACCTAAGAAATGCAAACAATATAACCTGATCATTTTTACCCTCATATTAATCTGAAATTAAAAAAAAAGAAAGTAGTTGGTTGCAAATGTCAGTCCTGCTGAAAAGCAATGACATGAATAAGGCATGATTGTGAACCAAGGGATACAAGGCATATTTGTCTCTGGGAAGACAGGACCTATAAATGTCCAACAGATAGACATGGGCCAATTTATCTTTTAAGTCTAATGTAAGACTGCAGTTCTGTGGATTCTACTTGAAAATGTTTACTTTGACTGAAAATAAAGTTGCAAATACACCAAAATGTTATTTTCCTGGAAATCTTGAAATCTGCTTTCAAATTCTCATATCAAATCAAGAAGCAAGATGGCATATTTTCACTGTTCACAGGACAGCCAATCTATCGAAATGCATACAATTGTTTGCCTTAATTTGGGCTTGCCCAATTTCAGTTTTGTTTGGAACACTGTTACGGCATGAGACACTTTATTGATAAGTTGGTTTTCACCTTGCAGATACGTTTTTAACTCATTTAAATGAGCAGTTTAGTTTCCTAAAAATGCTAAATCTGTAAGCCAGTTTCATCATCAAATGCACAAATTTGGTTTTTGATACCATAAATAATTTGATAACATGTTGCAAGTCATAGAATCTTTTCAACATTTGCCTTCTACTTAGCCATCTTACTTCTGAAAACTAAAGGATCTTGCCATAGTCAGCATCAATACAATACTTTTAAGGAATTCCTGAAATTGGCCATGATTCCATCCCTTGGCCCTTATGAAATTCAGTCTTGATGATGATTTACATGAACATTATCCATTTTTAAAGCTTTTGTGCATAAATGTTCTTGATATAATATGCAATGATATTCATCAAATGTGAGTTTGGGGCAGTGATTGCCTTGTCTTCTATTAATTTTATAAGTCTCTCTCTTTTGTTTCCCGTCGCTGGGGCACCATCAGTTACTATCCCAGATATGTTGACAATGGACAAAGAAAATCACATTAACATATATTTTACTGCTTCATATAAATCTCTTGATTTAGTTACATCTTTTAATGGCACTAAATAAGCCATTTCATTAGGGACATTATATTTGTCATCATCATCTAATAAAAATAGCAAGCTGAGCCATATTTGTACCATCAGTTCTGTATGTCATCCATCACCAAAGCATTATATTTAAAATTAGTGGCTTTATTCTCTAAACTTCTTTTGATAGATTTTCCAATTTCTAAATCAATTCATTTCGCTATAGGCTGGTGAGACAAAGTGATGTCTGAAACATCCCCATTTTTTTTCAGAACAAATTTTATCTGCCATGCTTTCCGTACATTGCTTAATAAACTCATCACCAGTAAATGGTTTTGAATTTTTTTGCTATTACATATTCTACCACATAACTAGCTTTTACAGTGAAATCCAGTTGAGTTGCAACTTAAAAAAAAAATCGCTGAAAAGATCAACTTTTTAAAGCTCCACTATTTTATTCTGACAAAACAATCCTTCACACACATCCCTAACTAGACTTTAGAATGCTCACCCTTAAATCTGGAATCCATGGGAGAAATTTAGGAGAGATTGCTAAAGTGATTGTGTATCTGTTCGGGATTTGTAGGTGTGGTATGATTTAATGCATCATTCATTTTCAAAGATCCGGGGAATTTAGTTTTTGTTGTGTGCTTGTTTTAGTTTGTTTGCTCATTTTACCTGGAAAAATAAACCTTCTATTTGTCATATAGTACAGATCCAGGTGCCCTGTGCCACCTATTGGAGATATAATCCTTAAATTCATGCTGTCAGTGAAAATGTCCGAATTGAAGTCTGCTTATGTTGCATGTAGGGTGAACTCTCTATTATCACTATTGTCTAGACAGTTGATGGAGATGAACAAAGTGATATGGGAATATCAACCAGTTTGCTAATAAATATATCAGAACCTTCCCACTACATGTGTCTCACTGGGATGGTCAAAAAAACTGCATAGGATGGTTACAGTGTGGATCCAAATGGATGACTTATAACTTTGAAGATTGGTAAATACTTTGAAACCTCTGTTGTGTTATTTTTCTAAAGATAAAATAAGAAATTAGGAATCAAGGGATTTTTAGGCTCAATGAAGGAAGTGAGTCTTTCCCATACTGAGGGGATTGAAGTTTAGTTGTGAATAACTTCATTTGGTAAATCTTACTTATTTAAGGGCTATCACTATTCTGAGTCTATTTTTATTAAGGCAGAAGTTTCAGGCACACTAAGGACTGATACTTTTTTCCCTTAGTTGATTGGTTTTGTTATTGAATGCTTTTCTTTCTTTCTTTTCTTTCTTTTTTTTTTTTTTAGAGACAGTCTCATTTTGTTGCCCTCGGTAGAGTACCATGGCATCACAGTTCACAGCAACCTCCAGTTCTTGGGCTTAGGCGATTCTCTTGCCTCAGCTTCCCGAGTAGCTGCTGGGACTACAGGCTTTTTTTTTTTTTTTGCAGTTTGGCTGGGACCGGGTTTGAACCCGCCACCCTCAGTATATGGGGCTGGGGCCCTACTCACTGAGGCACAGGCACCACCCTGAATGCTTTTCTTAATAGGCTTCATCAGACCTTTCCATACAAGAGATACCAGTAAATGTCATGGACAAAAACATAAATGGTAATAACCATAACTGTAATAATCAATTTAAATAATTATTACTTGTATTATGCATAAATCTTGATGGTGTTTTGGAAAAGAAGAAAATGGAAGAAACAGTGGTGGACTCACGTTTTGTCTCTATTAAGATATTGTCATGTTTTGAAATTATGCTCAGAGCTCCAACAGCATTTGTAGGGTGGATTTGCCCTGAAGTTAATGAATCTTGATCTTCAGAGGACACAGCTGGTTTTAACCCCATTCCAAGGCAAACATGGTTATATATTTTTATAAAGTTTGAAAAAGAATAATATTCAACCACAACTTGGTATGACCACTGTCTCTTGCCTCTTTAACTTGCCCTCTGTCATATGTCCCCTCAGGTTGATTGAAGCTGATATAGCCATGGGCAGTTTTAAAATCTAAGAAAAAATTGAGTCTGGGAAATATTTAATTTGGGTTTAGTAGCTATATTTATACGGTTTCTGTCGCTTCCATAAAAAATGCTGTTAAGGTTTGTATATGCTATTTTAACCACAATTTGGAAAGAAAAGGAATGTGAGAAACTACAGAGTCCTAATTTGGCTGCATATAAAGGAAGCTTTAAAGAAAAAGAAAAATAAGATAGCAAAATTAATGCCACATGAAACAAAAGCTGTAAAACAGAACAATGGAATCAATTTACATTATTCTGACATCAAGAAACTTGTACAAAATAAATTTTAGACCGAAACAAAAGTAGTAGATGATTAAAAGAAAATGAAGAATATAGAATGGGAGAAACGCATACTCAATTTGATTATTTGATGATACAAATTATGAAGAGAAGTAACTCATACATACAATGGAAAAGACTTACAGATAATAGTGATACTATGATAACACAGAGCTCAGATTCAGTCATACAGAAAAGATATCCATGAAAGACAGGTTAATGACATTGTCAAGTTAACAAATACTTACAATCACTGAAAATCACTCTAAGACAAAAATATTTCAGATTTTTAAAATCTTAGAATGACCATTGGTGGAGATCTCCCCAAATTTGACAATGATGCTAATCATTTATATTCCATTACAATAATGAGTTGTGAAGCTAAGAGCCATTTTCCTAAACTTTAAATAATTTATAAAAGCAAATTTGATTAACCATGTAACAGGAAAGACTGAATTATCTTTCTGTTGTCTCTATCGATAATTACAGTCCAAGGCCATTGTGGTATGAAGAGGTGATCAAGGCTATAAATTAAACATGCAGAGGGGAAAGGGCAGAGTTATGCCAGGAAATGTATCATACAAATAAGGGATTCTTAAGTAAGTGGCATTTGCTGGTCGGTTTTAGATTGGTTTAGATTTATTTTACATTATAAATAAATACTCCTATTTTGTTCTGTCTTTGTAATTTAATTTTCTTTTCTTAAATGCCTCCAATTGTATAAATTTCAGGCCTCCTTCCCCAAACCTAACCTTTACTATACGTGTAATGTGGAGCAAGTAGAAATTCATGTATAATGTCTAACCTCTGCATCTCAGTTTTCCTAAATTTTAAAATGTGGATGATAGTAATAAAACTATCAAGTAAGATTATAGGAAAGGCTAATTGAAATAATAATGTGTAACCCATTAGAGTGACTGTTAGTAAGTACTCAAGCTATGAAAATGATTTATTAGTACTAGTATTATAGGATTAGCTTCCTAAATATTGAAGAATACTGGAGCAAAAAAAAATCACATATTATCATCACAATATTTTTGGATGGTATTAATAATAGCTAGAAAGTATTGTTTTGATCCAGAACCAATACATTTATATGTGGGATTTTTTCCCCCCAGTGGATATGACACTTTTCAAGAGGAAAGAATTTTAATGTGTTTTTATGAAATACATTAGATACATATAAAATGAGAGATTACATTTTTATTTGTTATGTAGTTATTGCATTATACACAATTAATGTGTTTAATTACGTACTTGTTTTATTTCTAGGACAAATTTTTTACTCTCTCTGCTTTTCCAATTCTTCATCCACTCCAAGGTAGAGCAGGACCCCTTACCTGGAAGGCGGCTGTACGCCACACCTTCTTCTCCACCGCAGCACGCTAAATCCTTGTTCACAATCTGTCCGCCACAGCACTGTTGGCCGTGGCCATCATGAAGCCTCCCAGCACAGCAAATCTGGTTTCCTGAGGTGGAGTACGGCATTCTGCCACAGCAGGAGTTGCCTATGCCAACGGAAACCCGATTGTGCTGTTCATCTGGACAGCATACTTCACCTGTCAATTTAGGACAATAACCATCATTGCATCCGGTAAAGAAATATGCTATGACTCACAAGTAAGTTTTATCACAATCTTCTCACAGATGCCATCTGATGGACAAAATTAGTAGAAAGAATAATGTCGTAGGAGAGTTGTAAGATCTCATTACAGCTCTAAAATTTTTGAGTTAAAGATCTATAAACACGTGCGTCTGCTCACATACACACCTGCCAATTGAGAAGGAAGTCTATGTTGCCTATATCCTGTGCTCTAATAAATGAGCACATTGGGCCTGGGAACATGGATTGTGTGGCATTCTAGGAAAAAAATGCTTAGGAATACTTTTATGTTTAATGCTAACTTTTTAAAGTGGGACAGATTTAGAAACCAGCTATTGATAAATTTATATTGCCCGTGATTATAATTTTCTTAATCAAATCATATTTATTGAACCAAACAAAATAATTGTAATGGGAAGGTCAATGAAGCAAAAGGAGGTAGAAATACTATATTTAAACCAGTGTATTAGTACTCTTTTAGGCAATGGCAGACACTGAATTTCACTAATGCAGTTATACCCACATTTTCCTTCACATGGTATCTGGGAAATTTAAAATAAGAATGAGATGATCTCTTGCCTGGTGCCTTAAGATCAAAGGATTCATATATTCTAAATTCCCAGTTTTTTTTTTTTTTGTTGTTGTTGTTTGCTTATTTTGGTATGAAGAAATCTCTAAAAGATAGGAAGACTGTAAAAGACTAAAGATTTAATAAGTAGTTTCCCATAGGATACCTTAGAGAGGACTAATATAAACGTCATTTCTTTCTTTCTTGTGACCTAACTCAGGTTGGCTTCCCTCTTGGTCCCCTGAACCTTGACTTCTTCCTGGCCTGCTTCCCCTTCTCTTCCTGCATCTTCCCTTCTTCTACTGCTTCTCCTTAAACATCTCTTTCTTCATAAATAGTATCTCTTTGTTATATCTTGTATGTGAGCATGAGGATCAACCTGTGGATCTTACAGCTTTAAACCATGATCCAGGTAAGTTATCTATAATCTAATTAATGACTTGCCAAACTTGCATAAGAAAAGATACAAGTTCGCTAAAGAATTTAGGATTGCCTGAGGAATTTATAGACTTGGACTTCCTGCTCTCTCTTAATTAGTTCATCTCCTTATGACATCTGCTTGTCCTCAAACTTGTTTAGTAAAAGTAAATTGCTTGTCAAACTATGGAACCATACTACATATATATTAGCTACAGAGAGATATGTAAAGAGTATACAAGTACGATAAGAACTCTTAAATGTTATTTTTTTCTTATTTTTTTCTGTTTATTGGTCAAAAACTCCATCCCACTAGATAAAATGAACTACTGGAAAGGCCAACCTACCAGACAAAGACATAATAAGAAAAAAACCCAACATCCCAGCAAACTGAACTCAAAAGTATTACACAGCATGACCGAGTGGGATTTCTTCCTTGAATGTCAGGATGGATCAATATACAAAAATCAATCAATGTAATACACCATATTAACAGAATGAATGAAAAAAAATCATCTTCGCAGTTGATGTAGAAAAAGCATTCAACAAAATTCAACCTCTTTCATTATAAAAATATTCAACAAAAGAGGAGCAGAAGAAAACTAATTTATACATAATGAAGGATCTATATGAAAATCCCACAGCTGATCAACAGTAGAAGACTGAAACCATTGTTTTTAGATCAGGAACAAGACAAGGATGGTAACTTTCACCACTTCTATTCAACATAATATGGGATGTGATAGCTACAGCAACTATGCAAGAGAAAGAAATCAAAGACATCTGAATTGAAAAAGAAGTATAACGGTTTCTGTTCTCATATCTTACATGATATTATCTCATATGGAGAAAACATTAAAGATATCACAAAAGACCTGTTAGAATGAATAAACAGCTTTAGCAAAGTTGCAGGATACAAAATCAACATAGAAAAGTCAGGCATTTATAGTAGCATAAAAAAAAAATTAAGAATGAAATTACTCAGGAGGTAAAAGACTTGTATACCATCAACCACAAAATGTTGCCAAAAGAAATTAAAGAAGAAAACTAAATGAAAAAACATGCTATTTTCCTGTATTGGAAGACTTAATGTTGTAGAGGGGAAGAGAAAGGGGGGTTGGTGAACTCTTACCTAATTGGCACAATGTAAGGTTATACAGGACACCCCCTGGGTGCAGGGCTCAACTATAACTTGGACTTTATGTAACAAACATGAGCAAAGCAACCTAATTGTTCCCTCATAGTAATCTGAAATAAATAAAAAAAAATCAATATACCCAAAGTGATCCATAGATTTAATGTAATGCCTATCAAAATCTCAATTTTTTCAGAAATAGGAAAAAGCTATCTTAAAATCCATATGGAATCTCAAGGGATCCCAAATAGTCAAAACAATCTTTAAAAAGAATAAAGTTGTAGTTCTCACACTTTTTCATTTCAAAACTTACTACAGATCTCTAGTAATCAAAACTCTGTCATACTAGTACAAAAATAGACACATGAACTAATGGATTAGAATAGAAAGCCTAAAAATAAAACCTCTCATATTGTCAAATAATTTTCAAAAAGGCTGCTAGGACCAGGTGATGGGGTAAGGACCATCTTTTAAATAAATAATTTGGGAAAATTGGATACCCACATACAAAAGAATGAAGTTGAACCCTTGTATGCCATATACAAAAATTAACTCAAAATGAATCAAAGGTCTACATAAAAAAAAAAAAAAACCAGAATTCTTAGAAGAAAACAAAAAAAAAGTTTCATGACATTGAATTTGGCAACGATTTCTTGGATATAACACCAAAAGTATAAGCAATTAAAGAAAAAATAGATTGGACTTCATCAAAATTAACTTCTGAGTATCAAAAAATACTATCAACTGAGTGAAGAAACACCTCGTGGGAGAAAATATTTAGTAATTTGGATATCTAACAAGGGATTAGTATCTGGATGTATAAAGCACTCCTCCAATTTAATAATGTAAAAGCAACAATCTTATTTTTAAAATGGGTAAAGAACTCAGGCATTTTCCCAAAGAAGATAATAAGGGTGGCCAACGTGAACCTGAAATGATACTCAATATCACTATAACAATTATCAGGGAAATGCAAATTAGAACCACAATGAGATAGTATTTCACACACACAAGAGACTACTGGATAACTGTGGCTCATGGTATCCACACACCTGCAGAAAAGTATCTCAGTCAGCAGAATACTTCATTAACCTTTGTACCAGCCCTAATAATACCTGTCTCTATCAAAATGATGACTGTGTACCACTTTGTACAAGATTTAGGCTCACTAACAAGACTGTGCTTCCTCACTTCCTGTACTTCCCAACCCTACTACCAGCCTATGGTCCCTTCCTGAGATAGCTGTTTAACCAAGAGTCTGATCCATGCCCAGCGTTTTTTCCTATATTCTTGCTCTCAGTATCTCTCAGTATCTCAGCCACAGTTGTACCCCAAGAGTTTACAGAAATGCCCTCTTCATTCTCACAATTAGTTTACCATTACCTTCATGTGCTAAAGCAGAATGTGGCTTCCCAAAGATATCCGCGTCCTAATCTAATCCCGGGAACCTGTGGCTGTTGTCTGAGGTGGAAAAGGGAAAGGAAGGTAACAGATAGAATTAGGTTTGATCATGCCAGGGGAGAAAGGCTCAGCTGACCACTGTTGGGCTGGAAGATGGAAAGGGGCCGTGAGACGGGGACAGTGGGCAGCCTCTAGCAAGCAATGGCTTCTCTCCTCTGAAGGGAACACAGCCCTGCTGATGCCTTGGGTTTAACTCTGTGAGATTCCTTTTGAACATTTGATGTTGAGAAAAATAATAAATTTGTATTGTTTTAAGCCACGAAGTCTGCGTAATTGGTTATAGCATTTGCTTTTCTCAATAAGTGGTTGATCTTCTGTCATGCTCCCCAGATAAATCCTGAACAATGGATTCCTTCTACGTGTCAACAGTGGTAGCATACAAGGGACACAAAATCTCTAAACATCAGTTTTGTGAGAACGAAGTACATTTTCTGGAGCCTGGTTCCCAGGCTGTGATGTCTTACAATGTAGAAAGTCTCCTGCTACACCAATGTTGGAAGCTATCACAACTTTCCCTGGACAATTGCTGACAGGCAACTCGGAGGGCTGCTTGGTCTCTGAGGATCTCACCTCCGTGAACTGGCTGTTCCTTTCCCTCATGAAAGTGGACATACTGAGTCATTGCTCTGGAAAGACTCATTAGAAACCACTTTTTCTCATTTAAAAGAGGACCATTAACCTCCTTTTGCTCTTATGCTCCCCAATTACTATAAACCTTTCTATTTGTACACGAAAGATCAGGTAAGTTTGGGATTCTAACTCAGCTTTGAGGTTCTAACGGACATCAGAATTATTTATCTCTCACTAATATTACTAGCTAAAGTTATTTAATGGCGATCAGAAGACTAAAAAGTGACAGAAATGGGATGTGAAGCCAGGCAGTTTGACTCCAGACCCTTACGATCTTACCCATTTATTATTCGGCATCCACCAAAAAACTATGCAGAACTTATCATATAAAATATTACCTGAAATAGTCATCTCTGACTAGGATATTTTTGCTTTTTTTTTTTTAAATAGGGATTTTCATGATAGTTTTAATGGAGATATAGGTGCTTTCTTTCTGTTCTATCAGCATACTGGAAAAATATATTAAGTTACACATACAAAATGATCACATTATTATAATAACACTCTATCTCTAAAGGCTCAGCCTTTTTTTTTTTTTTTTTGAGTCAGAGTTTCACTCTTTCTCCCTGGGTAGAGTGCTGTGACATCACAGCTCACAGCAAACTCAAACTGTTGTGCTCAATTGATCCTCTTGCCTTAGTTTTTCATTTTTAGTAGTGACAAAGTCTCATTCTTTCTCAGGCTGGTCTCAAACTCATGAGCTTAAGCAATCTGCCCATCTCGGCCTCCCAGACTGTTAGGATTACAGTGTAATAACCAAGCCCCCAGCCCTTGACACTCTCCCTAAGACCAGTGGGGAACAAGCCCCTACCCTTGAAAAGGAAACCTCTCCTAAACCTTTTAGTTCCAGCTTTCTCAAGGGAGGAGAAGTTAAATTCTGGGAAGAAGCTTGAAGATAAGAAAAGGAAGGAAGGGAGGGGTGGATTCCAAATAAATCCCCGGGTGAAAAGGGCCCAAGTTGTTCTCGGAAACTTACCCAATTTGTACCCCTGAACTATGTAATTCCTACCTTATGATTTGTGAACTAATATATTTTAAGTTTGAATGTCCCTTCACCCCGAATTGTGTAACTCCTTTTGATATACCTCATCTTATGATCATGAAGTAACGTGCTTGTGATATATCTTGTGATTTATGAATCAATATGTACTCCTACCCTGCTTTAACCATGTGATTGGCTTCTGTATTGCGCTAGCTTGCTGACCAGCCACGACTATGCAGAATAACAGTATAAAAGGCTTCTCCTCCGCTGTTCAAAGCTGCTTGTTGGCCCACCACAACAGCCCCCTGTAGGTGCACCTGCAGGCGTATCAAATTATCAATACATTTCTATTAATTAATTACATCTAAAGCGGGGTCCATCTTTCTCTTGCATCTACCATCTCATTTCAACAGATATGAGCCACTGTGCCCTGTTCAACCTATCATTTAAACATGAAAATCCCAGCCTTGACTAGCCATGTGACTTAGCCATGGTTCTGTGTTCCATATTTTCTATTTGTAAAATGGAAATAAAATTCTAACACATATGAAGGCAGACAATTAATTTTGTGAACTCATCCTAGCAAAAGTGCTACAGACCTCATTGCTGAATGTCACTATGGTCACCTCCTTGACCATATGGTCACCACAGTGATGTTCAGCAATGAGGTCTGTAGCACTTTTCTGGAATGAGTTTGCAAATTTAATTGTCAGATCTCACAGAATGACAGCTCTGATGGCCATTCCAGAAAAAAAGAGTTCCAACATTGCTTTGAAGGGTAGACTAGGTGCTGGTGTCAATGTATAGCTTCCCAAGAAAAGTACCTTTGAGAGAGGACACCAAGAATACATCTACAGGGTCCTCACCATGGTGACTCAGCTCTTAGAGATTTGTAGACTTAACTTCCCAGGACCTAGAAATTCCCACTTCTGTGAAATCCTTTAGTTCAGTGGGGGCTGAAACAATGGCTCCTGCTTGATTCAAACTGACCAATGAGAAAGGTACTCGTGGCTTGGGACTAGAGATAAAAAAGGAAAGACCAAGCCAGTTGGGGAGCACGGCCATTTTGAATTCTTCTATACCTTTCGCTCTGCCAGCTGAAATTAAGCCCTTCCTCTTATAAACATGGTGTTTGGGTGCTCTTTCTCTCCATTGGGCCTCGTCTTCCTGCAACACCTTGAAGGTGACTGTCATGATACTCAGCAGTGAGGATGAGTTCATGAGCTTAATTGACCTCATGTAGTTGTCTTTTAAAAAAATTATGTAAAAAAATTTATCCAATACAATAGACCTTTTTTTGGGAGGGTGCACAGTTCTGTGAAGTCTAAGAAAGAAATACTACCAAGATACAAAAAAGTTCCATCCCCCTCAGAACACCCTTCTGTGATCCTTTGGTCCTCTTCCTGCCCAGTACCCTTGGTGTTGCTGACTTGTTTTGTATAGCATGTTGGGTAAATGGAATCTCACAGTTTGTGGCTTTTTGAGACTGGCTGCTTTCTCTCAGCATAATACCATTTTAGAATTTACCAATATTTTGTTCCTTTTTATTGCTAGATAGTATTTCTTTGTACCACAGTTCATCTGTTTACTCACTCTGGGATATTTGAATCATTTCCAGCTTTTGACAATTATGAATTGAACTGTTATAAACATTCAACTGCAGGTTTGTTTTTTTAAAATTTCCATTTCTCTAGGGTAAATACCTAGAAGTGGACCAAGGCATACTCAGTTTTCTCTCAAGATATTGAGGGGACAGTTGGCTTAGTCAATCATCTTTGAAAGGATCCGGTATCTACAAGTAAAAGGGAACTTAGTAAATTTTTCATGATGATGCTGCCAGAGGCCAATAAAGGAGAAATGAGTTTACTGTAAAACAGTAAAGTGACTATGTTTGCTACACTCCTCTACTTAAAAGAATTTTGTTTAGTCTGAACTGCAGTGGTCATATTTTTAAAATCTTTGCAGTCAGAGGACATACATGCTCCCTTGGTAAACTTTAGCATGATGTATCACATGGTCCTAGCCAGCATCAGTTAGTTAAGTGTCACTTCGGACCACGATGGGCTTAGAGAAAACATAGTGTACACATCTATATTGGGGAAAGTTGACTTTTTTTTTTTAAAGCCTCTTTGGGGTATAACAAATGTTAATTGGTTTAGATATTTTACCCATATTTCCCTGAATCCCGCAGGATCTTCTTAGTTACTGACAGAAGAAAAGGCTTCATAAGAAAGAGATGTGGATTGTATCATTGAGAAATAAAACTGATTTTTTTTCCCTTCAAAAAAGGGCTATTAGACATAAGATACAAGGATCAGTCACCTTCTCATTAACCTCTCAAAATGAATCTATTTCAGGCCAGGCTTGAAAATGTTTTCCCTCTAAAAGCTACCATGCAGCCTAACAGTTAATTGTTATTCTTATCAAAGAATGACCCACATTAACATTTACTTGGGGTTGTTAGCATATTTATATTAAAAAGGGTGGGAAGGAGAATGAGCATTCTTTTCTCTGGTGTTCTTTGTTGTTTGGTATTATGGAGGGACATCTTGAGAAAGAGATGAAATTATTATTAACTAATATTTCAGACTCATCTATAAATATCAAAATGGCTATATCCATCTCAGCCTTGAACCAGCAGGTTAGTGATTGGATTTTAATTACATTTAGATACAAGATGGTTCAGGGCCACTATGCTTCCTTTCTTGATGTGAACAGCTTTAAACTAGTTAGCCAAGCCCAATGGCTGAGGACAGAGGCCAAAGATAATCTCTTCACTTAGGTACAGCGAGATTAATGATTGGAACAATAAT
The DNA here is from genome assembly GCA_963574575.1 of Galagoides demidoff. NCBI lineage: Eukaryota > Metazoa > Chordata > Mammalia > Primates > Galagidae > Galagoides > Galagoides demidoff. Next base: position 55,839 of record CAUYQV010017682.1, read on the forward strand.
TCCATGAGAATGCATTTTTTTTAATCTTGACACCATGATGGGCATTCTAATACTGTGAAAAATGAACTACTTAAAAAAACCTGAATGTGGTGTGTGCTCAACAGTTTGGTAGATGTTAAAATGTGTTGGGTGGGTCTGAGCAAGCATGTGTTTGTATACAGACAATGGGGATACAATTGCCCTTCATAAAATTAATAAAGAGCCACAACGTAGGAATTGTGGTAGGGGAAATATATAAACAACTAGCCATTGTTTACTAGCTTGTTTTCCTATAATTGCTTACTACACAGGGGTCTTAGAGTTGATGGCCATAAAGATTCTTCACTTTCTTCATTGTATCCATAGATAACATCATCTTTTTGAGAACTAAGGCTAGTTTTTGAGATACCTTCCAGGCCCTGCATTCCAGTGGAAAGTGGACCCACCCAGTGCCAGGAGGGGAAGGTATGAACTATAAGATGAAAACTCTCCATTATTTTGAGAGAGTACAGCATCAATAGTACTTGAGTCATTGTTAACAGTGTGGAAGCATAAAAGGGTTAAGACTTTTATATAAAATCTTAATTTTCTTCAACATATAACATATTTGCTAACTTAGAAAGTCTGGTTAATGAGGAATTATTTAATTCTGAAAGTACTTTTGCTGGAGAGTCAGAAATAACAGCACTGCTATCATGACAGAATTTTTCTATAAATGACTAGAGAAAATGTTAAGAGTGAAGGTTCTTGGCTTTGAATAAACTTGCATAATATTTAATTACTATACTTTCCATATTTGCTCCAACTTTATAACAGAGAGACCATGAGAAAGACAATGTCTCCTTTTACATACCTTGGATGGATAGATGTATACTGAACACAAGGTATGCTGAACCAGATGTTTGGCATAAATTTCATGTAATTATTGAAATTACTATGAATTTACTATGTATTAACTAGGTATCTCAAGGCATTCAGCTTTCCTAAAGCCTCCCAAAATCTTATCTTTCTTCTCTTTTCCACCACATCTATTAATATTTTCTGCTTTTTAAACAGGATAGGAAGGTTGAGTGCTGTGGCTTGTACCTATAAGCCTAACACTCTGGAAAGTCCAGATGGGAAGATCCCTTGAACTCAGGAGTTTGAGACCAGCCTGAGGAACAGTAAGACCTCATTGCTACTGAAAATAGGCCACAGTACCCTAGGCTGGGCAACAGACTGAGACTCTATCGCAAAAAAAAAAAAAAAAAAAAGGTCTCGGTATTATTAAACTTAGGTGGTAGGAAAAACTTTATATTCTCAGTGGCTTTACCAGGATAAATAGTCATTGATAATAGTAGCAAAGAATTTCAGAATTCTAGAATAGTCCTTTTAAAAACAATAAGTTGTTTTTACATCAATACATTGATGGATTTTGTTGAGAGGCAGTAAAGTATCCCAAAGAGCATAGATTTGGGAGAGACTAGCCTATATTCACCTATATTAGGTTTTCCACACCAGGCCAGTGAATCTGCGTATACTATTGATTCTCTCTAAAGTTTTTTTTTTTTTTTTTTTTTTTTTGTAAACTGCAGATAAAACACCAGTTTCCTACAGTTGTGGATTACATAAGGTATCATACAGAAAGCCTTTAATACAGAGCCTGCCAGAGACTTGGCATATAATAAATGCTAGTCAATATTATAATTATTTCAAATTATATTCACCAGGCATTAGAATAGCTAGGCCAGTTGGCTAAGAGAAAAAAAAAAATGAAGGGAAAATAACCCCTGATTACTGGGTTTTGCCGCATTCTTTCATCCTGTTCCTATCTGACCTAGAAAGATGAGAGGATACTGTCAGTCGCCCAGAATTCTCAGAAAAATGGAGTTTGTGGCTATAATCTACCCTGAAAGGATGCATCCATAGCTCAGAATAGGAGAAATTGGAGAACAGCTTTGTGGAGGGGTCAATAGTCTTGTTGATAAAAGTATCCAATGTACTCAATACTACTATGACATCAATATATAATGCCCTACACACTCATATGAATGGCAAAACATAACTATAGTCCAGAAAGTAGAGGAGAGAGATGGGAAGGAAGTGGACGTATGGGAGGAGGGAGGATATCTGAGGGGTCCTCACCTAATGTGCATGATACAATGGTACATTTCAAAACCATTTAAAAAAATGAGTATAATTGTGATGGATGTGTTATTTAGTTTGATGTAAACATTTCACATTGTATATCGAAGCAGTACCCTGAACCCCATAAATGCATCAATGTACAAAGTTATGATTTAATTAAAAAAAAAAAAAACTTATCGTCTATCTGGGATTGATTTTGGCTCTGGCATAAAGAAGTTTCTTTCTGTAGGTTTATTTGCAAGGCAAGATGGCTGTGCACCTTGTGAACTTGTCTGGTGAGACAACGGCATACATGGTCACACCAAGAGGCTAATCACTCACAGCAGCAGGGGACAGCAGGAGCCATGGCTCACTGCTGGCTGGACCTCATGGCTCAGGGAAGCTGTTCAGGACCCTGGAAAGCATCAGCCCTGAGTTTTATACCCAGGGGACATGACCCTCTGGGCTAGAGCATTGCAGGACACACTGTGCTAGCGTGACAAGGACAGAACAGCTGGGCCCTCCCCGCCTCAGGATGTTGCCTTTCATCACATTCTACAGTTGTCTTGAGAATTGCAAGCAGGAAATGAGTGGGGGTGGGTGAGTCCAAGGCCACAGGAACCCTGTCCTACAGTACCCAGGTGACCCAGGGCTCTCACTGAGAAAGACTGAGCCTCATGAATTGCATGGCTGTCCCACCTTTGCCATAGTTGGTCACCTACCCTTCTGAGTATTGTAGCACTTGGAAAGGGTGGTTCTATTCTCCTCTGGCTTCTAGAACTTGGGAAAGAAGCTATGTGGCAGCCAGGCCGCCTGGCTGGATGTCCACTCTGGCCATATTCACAGAGGTGGAGACAGGTGGTATTGATGTACCTTCCTGTTGTCCAGAGAGCTGGCCTCCTGAGAGGCACAGGTCTCCCCCGGAGGAAGTGCTCTGGGCTTCCTCACAGAGCACCTGCAGCTGCAGCAGACCCCTCCCAGGATGAGTGTCAGTGCAGTCCAGACTAGCAGGAGCTGAAGCCCCTGTCTGAAGACCTAGAGCTTTCCTGATCAGCCCTTTGAAGTCCTCCAATTGCAGGCAGGGCCCAGAGCAACAGGTGTACAGTGTGGGGCAGATGGGGTTGAGCCAGGGTCCCCAAGGGCCAGCACCTTAGTTTTCTTGCATCTGGACATGGCCTATCTGTCTCATCCTGGGTGGCTGCTGAGGGGTGGAATTGTGTTACCCCTGGGCATTGCTCTCTAGGAGACCTGCCTCCCAGGGAGAAGGACATAGGTGTGGTGTGCCTGCCCAGAGAGCCCCTTCTTATACTGTGCTGGGCATGCTGGGAAGACATTGCCATGGGCTCCAACTCTAGCCTCCAGCTCCAACCTGCCAGCCACACAGTGCAGTCCCTCCCAGCCTCCCTGGGAAGAACCGCCACACTGCTCAGCCAGAACACATGTGGGTGGGGTCAGGAGCAGGTTGCAGCAGGGCCTTCTCAAGCTTGGTGCTGAGCCACCCAGCATCCCACTGCTCAGCACTGAGCTTCTGGGCCCCGGCCCAGCCAGGGTGGAGGGTGACCTTCTCAGCATGAGTCAGCCTTGCCTTGGCTTTTCTCCTGAGCCTCTGATGGCCTTTCTGTGGACTCTGACCATGGCTGTGCTGGTTGAGGAGGGCCTGACAACTGTGCCTGTGAGGACAATAACATGCTGATTTTTGAGACATAAAATGTGGAAGGATGGGCTTCTTGTCAGTAGTGAACTTAGCTTGGACTCCAGCCGGCCCTGCTGACCTGGGCTGGGAAGTCGTGTGGTCCCGGGTCTTGCAGACTTCCCCTGCCCCAGCTATAGGCTGCCCAGGGGTCTCCTTCAGGACGAGAGAGCGGGCACCTCCACTCACAGGCACTTCTTCCCACTGGAGGGAAAGCGGCTTGGCAATTGCTTCCAACAGACCTTAGGACAGGAGTGGATGCCGTTGTTGGTCTGTTTGTCCGTGGAGGGGCTGGTGTCCCTTGTCAGTGGTTGTGCTTTCAGGCCCCACCTTGCTGCTCACCAGTGACAACATCAGACAGCACCTTGGCTCTGCTGCTCTAGACCTGTGCAGCACATGGCCTCAGCCCCTTCTCTCAGCTAAGCATGCAGCTCTGCTTCATCGGCATCAGACGTTTTTCTCCCTGCAGCTCCCTGGTGGGCCACACCCACGCTGGTGGTGATAAATCTACTCATATCACTTGGCAATGTTGGATGCTGCCAGGCCTCCCTGGGCCCTCCTGACACTCCTTGTTGCTCGGGTAGCCCCCCTCACCCCTACCCTCTCCTGACTGACCCACACAGAGTCCTCACCCTGGGCTTGGCTGAGTCCCCACGCAGCAGCCCTGTGGCTAAACCACTCACGAGGGGCTAAGGCCAGTGGGATGCTGGACAGGGAGGGAGGGGAGAGGCAAGGATTGGGCCTGGCCCTTCTCAGGAGTGGCCCTGGGGGCCTCCCATGAGGTGTTCCCACTGTGACCTCCAACAACCACAGAGCACTGGCTATGCAGCTGGTTGGCCCAGCAGGAGGACGGCCACTGCATCATGCTCTATGGGCAGATGGCAGGCTGACTGCACACTCATCGTGGGCCTGGGTGGTCAGGACCCCCGGTGGGTGAGGTGAGTGGTGCAGCGTGGGCTGCAGTCCCCACCCCCCAGAACCCTCTGTTTCTCTTTTCCTTTCAGTGAAATATTTCAAGAATTCAGAAAAGGATGATAAAAGCTAAAGCCCAGATACCTGCTACCTACACTCTAAAAACAGTTTGCTGCATCTGGCCCTGATGGTGGCTCCACAAAGCAAGGCAGGTGCCTTCAGTGCCCGCCAACCCCAGGTGGCCTCTGTGAAGTCAGAGCCTCTGTCCACCTCCCACATTTCTATAATGTGTGCACAAAGCTCTGTTTTACAGGGTTATGGTCTTATATAAATACTGCCCTATTTATATCATTTTGAAATTTATTTCTCTCTTCAATGCTTAGGGTTCTGAGTTTTGTCCCTGTTGTCTCACCACTCATGTTGTTGGTTGTGTGGCTTCCTGTGAGTGGCCCCTGAATTCTGCATTCTCAACTCTGGGCAGTGACATCCTTCCTTGTGGGCTACCAAGCCTTGGGGGCTGTGTCTGTGTTCCCAGGTGTCACCAAACGTGCCTTCCTCCTCCCTGTGCTGCTGGTGCAAGAGAAGCCCCCAACTTCATGTCCTCCCAGCCCCACGTGTTTCCTTCAGCTCCAGCGGGTGAGGTGTGGCGTGGGGTCTTGACACCCCTTCAGCTCACACTTCCCACCCTCCCCTGGTCCCTGCTCTGCTCTCATCATGAGCCTCTGCCTGGCCCATCTGGTTCTGGGGCAGGTAGAAACCCTTATCTCTGGTGTCTGTCAAGAGTGCTCCTGAGGCCTGTGATAGAGAAACAGAACCTCCAGCACCTGTCCTCACCCACACAGACCCAGTGGTCAGAGTATCACTGGCTCCAAGACAGACCTGCCACAGCCTGGTTGCCGTGCAGTCAGGGAGTCACTTGGAACCTGCTTTCAGCCCCTGTCCAGTGTCCTGGCCCTGCGTCTGCAGCTTGCGTGGGCTGACATGTGGTTCTGCCCCACAGCTGGAGCACATGCTGGAGAACACAGTCATGAGTGCCCAGAAGCAACTGGTCCTGCTGTCCTGGCAGGCACCGGCTGCACCGTGAAGTGGCTAAACACTCAGAGCTAATGGTCCAGCCACCTGTGCTGCTCATGCCGCATCCTCTCCAAGAGGAGCCCGCTCAAGCCTGGGACCACGTGGGGGCAGCCCAGGGTGGGGGCCTGGGCTTCCACTTGCTTCCTGCTGGCATAGTTTAATTCCTTCAACATTCAAAATATTCCTCATATTCTCTGATTTTCTAACATCTGAGCTCTTTGGGAGCTTTTTATGTCTTCACTGCTTATGAACTTTGATCATGAGCTCCTGTTTGCCTGACCTTGGTCCTCAGGATTCTGTGGCCACAGCGTTGTGACAAGCCCTACAAATAGCAGGCATGAGCATCAGAGGCCATCCCACAGGACTGGACTGATGGGTCTGGGACAAGGCTCCTTTTCTTGGGGCATCCTCAGCCCTGTGGGTTGTGGGGGTAGTACAGAGGCTGCCCACATCTGCAGTCCCCACTCCTGGATACAGTAGACAGTCCCAGGGCTGTGTCTCTGCCCAGGACTCTAGGCCCTCAAGAGCTATAGGGCTGGTGGGGCCAAGGTTCTCCAGGCACAGCTCTGAGGGATTCTATAGTCTCTCACGGCCCAGATGGTACCTGGGGCCTATTCACTCATCCTGCCCCAGGGGAGGTGCTGGCAGGCTCAGTAAGGGGGGAACCCTCCCAGTCAGGCCAGCACAGCAGGATCCTGTTCCAACCCAGCCATCTGCTGGCCCCTCTCAGGCGGAGAAGTACAAGCGCATCATCCAGAGACCCCCAGACTGGCACTGGGACTTCTGCCTGGCAGTGGTGCTGATGGCCCATCCCTTCCCCTACTCCCTGAGCCCCAGCGAGTAGTGACAGTGGCTGGTGGGTGCTGTAAGGACAGCTGTAGACGGAGAGACCCGGGGCAGGGCAGGGTGGAGTGGGTGGGGGCAGGGTGCAGCCTCCAGCATCTCCCAGAGAGAGTATCTGAGGGTGGGCTGTGACAGGTGCCCTCGTCACCCCCTTGCCCCTCACCTGGAGCTGCTGGGTTTTCATTGTTACCAATTTAGTAGCAGAAAATGTGCATCTTGTTCTGACTGTCTTTTCTTTGAAGTATGCCGCTGCCTATTAGCCATTTGTGTCTCTGCTTGCCCTTCCCAGTCTTTCCACAGGGCTCCTGGCGAGTCTCTTTCCATTTTAACAAACCTTTGTAGAGTAATGATCTGATCTGCCCAGGATCCCAAGAGCACAGCGTCCTACAGCTCTTGTTCCTAGGACTTTTAACTCAAATAGCTCCAGCCCTGCCCTGCATCTCATACCAGTCACACCAGCCTCTCCTGCACTCAGCTAAGGAGGAGGATAGCTGGGGCCTAGGGGCCCAGAGTGTCTGAGGAGGTGGGAGGGGGCTAGGGCTGGGACCAGGCTGGGGCCAGGAAGGGGTTCAGGGTACCCATACTGGGGGAGGTGAGGAGCTGTGGCTTTTTTGAGGTTGCTTAGGGTTGAGGGGGGACCCAGGGCTCTTTCTGTGTGTTTGGAAAGGGTGTGTCTCAAAGTAGTTGAACCCAGACTTAGATTTGACTCAGAAGCCAGGTCAGCAGCATTTTTAATGCAAAAGAAGTTGTAATCAAGGTAATACTTCAAAGCCATGTGGTCTTATAAGGCACATACCACAGAACAGCAGTTCTCTCTTTATGCCCTAAACCAAATCCACAGAGATTCCAGAAATAACCACTTTCAACTTTTTTTGGTTGTCCTTCTGTCTATATTTCTAAATAGAATCCCCATTCTACTAAATTTTTGTTTTTTTTCAGTTTTAGATTATTGAACTCCTTACTCCCTCCAATACACACAAAGTCAGTCAGAGTCGATCTCTCTCCGTCCTTCCCACTCATAATTCCAACAGGGCTTGATCATCTACTCACTATATACATATCATGACACTACGGATTTTACACAGACCTGAGTCATACCATATTGCTTACTATGGTTATATTTCCTCACTTGGAGTTAATAATTGTTGCATTACCATTTGCTCAGTTTTCTGGGCATCATTAATTCACCCTCAGACACTGTGATGCGAGCACGAACCTGCTGTCCGTGTGTGGGCACACCCGTCCTCGTCTGCACTTCACCCTTAATGACTCACCTTCCCCTGAAGCCTCCAGCCTCCTGTCTCCTGCTGTGAGATGCTGGCCTGGAACTTTCCTTCACTGTCAGCCTGGGAACTACCTTGGCTTCTGTCTTGTTTTCAACCCTCTTGCCTGCATTCCATGCCTCCCTCTTTCTTTTTTTTTTTTTTTTTTTGAGAGCCTCAAGCTATCCCCCTGGGCAGAGTGCCAGGGCATCACAGCTCATAGCAACCTCCAACTCCTGGGCTCAAGCGAGTCTCCTGCCTCCGCCTCCCAAGTAGCTGGGACCACAGGTGCCTGCCACAACGCCCGGCCATTTTTTGGTTGCAGTGATCATTGTTGTTTGGCGGGCCCGGG
>CAUYQV010017683.1:0-21454 GCA_963574575.1 Galagoides demidoff
AGAGTCCCTGGTGTTTTCCAGGTATACAATCATGTCATCTGTGAAGACTGAAAGTTTGATCTCCTCTGATTCTATGTGAATATCCTTGATTGCCTTTTCTTCCCTAATTGCAATGGCTAAAACTTGCATTACAATGTTAAAGAGCAAGGGAGACAATGGGCAACCTTGCCTGGTTCCTGATCTGAGTGGAAATGATTTCAATTTAATTTCATTCGATATAATACTGGCTGTGGGTTTGCTATAGATGGCCTCTATCAATTTGAGAAAAGTCCCTTCTATGCCAATTCTCTTAAGTGTTCTGATCATGAAGGGATGCTGGATATTATCAAAAGCTTTTTCTGCATCAATTGAGAGGATCATATAGTCTTTGTTTTTTAATTAGTTTATGTGGTGAATTACATTTATAGATTTACATATGTTGAACCAGCCTTGAGATCCTGGGATAAAACCCACTCGGTCATGGTGTATAATTTGTTTGATGTGTTGCTGTATTCTGTTTGTTAGGATCTTGTTGAATATTTCGCATCAATATCCATTAGTGATATTGGTCTATAATTTTCTTTTTTTGTTGGGTCTTTTCCTGGTTTGGGGATCAAGGTGATGTTTGCTTCATAGAATGTGTTGGGTAGTATTCTGTCTTTTTCTATATTTTGGAAAAGGTTAAGTAGTATAGGTATTAGTTCCTCTTTAAAAGTTTGGTAGAATTCTGACGTGAAGCCATCTGGTCCTGGGCTTTTCTTTTTAGGGAGACTTTGTATAGTTGATGCTATTTCAGAGCTTGATATAGGCCTGTTCAACATTTACAATTGGTTCTGACTAAGTCTTGGAAGGTGGCGTGCTTCCAAGTATTGGTCAATTGCCTTCAGATTTTCATATTTCTGAGAGTAAAGTTTCTTGTAGTATTCATGAAGGACTTCTTGAATTTCTGAGGGGTCTGTTGTAATTTCATCTTTACCATTTCTGATTGATGAAATTAGAGATTTAACTCTTTTTTTCTTGGTTAGGTTGGCCAAGGGTTTATCAATTTTATTGACCTTTTAAAAAAACCAACTTTTTGATTTGTTAATCTATTGTATAATCCTTTTGTTTTCAATTTCATTTAATTCTGCTCTAATTTTGGTTATTTCTTTTCTTCTGCTGGGTTTCAGATTGAAGTATTCTTCCTTTTCCAGTTGCTCAAGATGTCCCATTAAGTTGTTAACTTCCTCTCTTTCCATTTTCTTGAAAGGAAGGCTTGCAGTGCAATAAATTTCCCTCTTTGAACTGCCTTTGCAGTATCCCAGAGGTTTGGGTAACTTGTCTCTTCATTATTGTTTTGTTCCAAAAATTTGGTAATTTCCTTCTTGACGTCTCTGACCCAACTGTCATTGAGCATAAGGTTATTTAGCTTGCACATTTTTGTTTGGGTCTGCAGATTCCTGTTGTTACTGAGTTCAACTTTTATTCCATGATGGTCCGAGAAGATGCAAGGAATAATTTCTATTCTTTTAAATTTGCTGAGGTTAGACTTGTGACCCAAGATGTGGTCTCTTTTGGAATATGTTCCGTGGGCTGATGAGAAAAATGTGTATTCAGTTTTATTAGGGTGAAATGTTCTTTAGATGTCCGTTAAATCCAAATGCTGAATAGTTAAGTTTAAATCCAGAATTTCTTTGCTAAGCTTCTTGTTGGAGGATCTGTCCAACACTGCCAAAGGAGTATTAAAATCTCCAAGTATGATGGAGCTGGGAGTAATCAGGTTGCTCACATCTGTTAGAGTGTCTCTTATAAATTGAGGTGCATTCTGGTTGGGTGCATAAATATTGATAATTGAAATCTCATCATATTGAGTATTACCCTTAACAAATATAAAGTAACCATCCTTATCCTTGCTCACTTTTGTTGGTTTAAAGCCTATTGTATTTGTGAATAAAATTGCAACACCTGCTTTTTTCTGCTTTCCATTAGCCTGGAATATGGATGACTATCCCTTTACCCTGAGTCTATGCCTGTCTTTCAAAGTAAAGTGAGATTCTTGTATACAGCATGTATCTGGCCTGAGTTTTTGTTTGTATCCAGTTAGCCAGCCTGTGCCTCTTTAGAGGGCAATTTAAGCCATTCACATTGATTGAGAATATTGATAAGCCTGGTATAATTTTGGGTATTGAGTTTTTCGAAAGTCCAGTGGACATCTTTAATCCTTTTGCCACTGTGGAGATTGGAATTTGATCAAAATTTTCTGGGTGGGTTTATTTATGTTGTGGAGGATTGCACTGATCATTATGGAGGATAGGTCTGAGAATATCCTGGAGGGCTGGTTTAGTTATGGCAAATTTCTTCAACATGTGAATGTCATTAAAGTATTTAATTTCTCCATCATAAATGGAACTCAGTTTAGCTGGATACAGGATCCTGGATTGAAAGCTGTTTTGTTTTAGGAGATTAAAGGTTGATGACCACCCTCTTCTAGCCTGAAAAGTTTCAGCAGAGAGTTCTGCAGTCATTCTAATGTTCTTCCCCTTGTAGGTTATGGTTTTCTTGCATCTAGCTGCTTTCAGAATTTTCTTTTTCATGTTAACTTTAGTAAAGTTGATTATGATATGCCTGGGGGATGTCTTGTTTGGGTTGAGTCGCGCTGGGGTTCTGAAACTGTCTGCTATCTGAATTTCAGAATCTCTTGGCATGTCTGGAAAGTTCTCTTTCATAATTTCATGAAGAAGAGCCTCTGTGTTTTGTTAAGCAACTTTGTCGCCTTCAGGGATTCCTATAAGGCAAATATTAGTTTTCTTTGAATTATCCCAGAGCTCTCTGAGCAAGTGATCCATTTTTGCTCTCCATTTGTCTTCATTTTTGCATGCTTGCGCACATTCAGAATCTTTGTCTTCAGTTTCAGAGATCCTTTCTTCTGCTTGCTCCATTCTCTGACTGAGGGATTCAACCTTACTTTTCAGATCTTTGAGGGCTGCGACCTCTTGCTTCAGGGTGTTGTAGTCTTTGGTCATTTTATCTTTGAAATCATTGAATTCTTGAGACAGCTTTTGAATAATTTGAAATTCTAGTTCCTTTCCTCCATTCTGTTGATCTTATTCACTATCCAGAATCTGAACTCGATTTCTGACATCTCAGCCATCTGTTTACGACAGGGATCTTCAATTGCATCTGCCCCATCCTTCCTTGCAGTGGGGGGGAGTTGATCTACTCTGGTTGTTCTGGTTACCAGAGTTTTTCCGCTGAATTTGCACCTTTCAAAGACAGTCCCTAAAACCGTTCTGCCAGTGGCTTCTTCTGGTTGTCTAGAGAGACAGGGTGTGTCTACCCGGAAAAGCCTCAGGAGTATAAGGCTTATTGTTCCTTCTGCTGCAGCTGTTGCTCTAGTGTGGTTCCCTCTCAACTGGCCATCCTTTCACAGTTCTCTGACTGGGCCTGGAATGCCGGAACCCCCGGGGGGCAGGGGAGCAACCTGCAGGCAGCCGCAGGGGATGTGCTGGCTGGATGGATCAGTCCTCGTTGAGTGCCACTGGGAAGCCCCCAAGGAGTGAGGACAGTAACAGGCAAGCAGCTGCACAGGGGATGCACTAGCTGGATAGATCAGTCCTCAGTGCACGTGACCATGGAGCACCCAAGGGGCAGGGCTAGCAACCGGTGGGCAGCCAAGTGGGGGATGCGCTGGCTGGGTGGATCAGTCCTTGGTGCATGCCACCAGGGAGCCCCCAGGGAGTAGGGATAGCAGCTGGGCAGGTGGCCAGGTGCAGGACGCACTGGCTGGTGGGACTCCGTCCTGGGTACGCGCTGGCGGTGAGCCCCTGGAAAGCAGGCACAGCAGCCAGAAAGGCGGCTGAGTGCAGGACGCACTGGCTGGTGGGATCAGTCCATGCAGAGCATGTGTGGCTCAAGCACTTCTCCCAGTGCAGGACTGGGGCCCGGGCTTGGTCCTGCAGGGGTGGGGGGACGTTGCTCCTAGGTCTCCTCTTACTGTTTCTCCAGGCAAGGAGGCAAGAAATTCAAAATGGCAGTGTGAACGCCAGTTCCACTTTTCTGCCTGGGAGAGGGTGTTTGGGGTCTCACTGGGGTCCCTCCAGGGAAATAGACCCCACTGTCAGTAGCTCTCACTTGTGGCATGAGATAATAGGTCCTCAGTTTATCCATCACCTGTAGGCGACTCAGAGGAGCAGTTGAAGATAAAACAAAGGAAAAGCACAACTTTCTTGGGGGAGGGGACAGACACTTTTCCTTTGGGGTGTATTATGTACCTGTAGATTGCTTTCTAGGAGTCGCCGCTTGCCTCCGCAGAGGTGTCGTGCCAGTATCACTCTTTTCTCTGGCTGGGCTCCCAGTCTTCCACTCTGTTGGATGTTTTCTAGACTTAATCCTTCCCTCTGGATGGGAGCTTCTGTCAGAGGCTGGTACCTATCGGCCATCTTGCCTTTCCCTTATAAAAACTTTTACAATAAATTGGTAAGTATAAGTGAGTTACATTTCTTGAGTTCTATGAGCCAGTCTTAGCAAATTAACCAAACCTGAGGAGGAGGTCCTGGGATTCCCAATTTTGAGCCAGTTGGTTAGAAGCTGAGCGAAACACCTGTGGAGACAGAGGTGTGGGACTGAGTCCTCACTGTAGGGGACCCATGCTATCTCCAGGTAGGTGGTGTAGGAATTGAATTGAATCGGAGGACACCCAGTTGCTGTCAGCTGCAGAGCTAACTGCTGCTTGGCGTGTGGGAGGCAGAAGGCTCTTGTGTTCATCCTTGAAAGGTGGGAGTGAGGGAAAGTAGTTGTCCTACTCAGACCTCCACATTCATTTGACAAACAGTGCACACACTAACCATAAGCCCAGGATGTGCTGTCCTCTTGAAGGACCCCAGGGAGCCTCAAGGGCCACGGCCAGCTGCTGTGGTGCTCATGGGACCAGCCTGTGACACCCCCTTGCCCCCGACCACCATCCCACTCCTAGAGCTGCCCTGGAGTGGACCGAACAACATGTGGTCATTCTAACCATACAAGTTGGGGATCTGTTCCTGTTCTGCCACTGTCCTCTATGTGGAGTGCCTTCCTCTCTGCCTGCCTAGCACCTTTCTGCACAAACTGACCACTCCCCACATTGCATCCCACCGTCAGCTTCCCCACCAATAGCATTCACCCTTGTCCTTGTACTCCTGTTTCTGTGCAGTCTCCCTTGTTGTTCGGTTCCTTCTGTGGGGATCAGGAATGAGCTTTATTCAACTTTGAACCCGCAGCCCCTTGCCCAGTGCCTGATACACAGTAGTTCAGGATGTAAGTGAGTGAATATATGTAAATAAAATACTCTGAAAATCTGGTAGTATCTGACATCTGCTAAGTGCTCAGCTAACGTTAGTACACCTACTATGTGCCGGACACCATTTTAGGTATTGGGAAGCAAAAATGAGCAAGACAAAATCCCTACTTTCCTTAAGCTTGCATTGGAAGAGATAGATATTTACTCTGTCAGGGAATAGTAAGTGGGATAAAGGAAAAAAAGCAGCTTAAGGGATAGATAGTAGCAGAGTGGCAGGAGGATTGGAGAGGCCCAGCTCCCATATCACAGAGCAAGGAAGGCAGAAGGGCAGCCTTGGAGCAGGGAGATGGTCACCTGCTAACCAGCAGGGGTGCTGAGGACCAGTGCTGGGCGAGCGCTACAGGGCAGTGAGAGGAAGCTGTCCACCCTGAGCCAGCCTCTGAGCACAGGCGGAATGAAGAGAAGGAATGGACACCAGCCTGGGAAACAGTTCCGGCTGAGGTAGGAGTTTGCTTGGCTGGTTGGGGGGACAGCAAAGAGGCCACTGTGGTGGGAGTGAGGTTATGCACGAAATGAGGGGACAGCAGTGCTTGGAGGCCAGTGGGACTTTGCATTTTATTCTCAGTGAGGGTAGGTGGCCAGCCTGGCTGGGGGGAGGGGAAAAGGGTGAGTTTGAGTCTGGGTATTCTGTCAAGTACCTTCTACCTCGGGCGGGTGATGCTCAAATCAAGTTGAGCAAGGTCACAGAGAGTGAGTCCCGTTAGTAGCTCAGGAACGGTAGGATTGTTTAATTTAGTATTAGAGGAAATGATATTTGTTTCTCAAAGCTTTTTTATTGATAGTTTTGAAGACTATTTGTGAATATTGAAAATAGCAGCCTAAAATGGCTTTTTACATGCATCTCAAGAGCACGCAGATTGTGTCTCTGTGTTATTCTCCATTGAGAACCCATGGAGGTTGAAGGTTGAGCTTCTAAGGTGACTGGGTGAGGGCACCTGCTCTTTCTTTTTTTTTTTTGAGACAGAGTCTCACTATATCACCCTTGGTAGAGTGCTGTGGCATCACAGCTCACAGAAATCTCAAACTCTTGAGCTTAAGCCATTCTCTTGCCTCAGCCTCCCAAGTAACTGGGACTATAGGCACCTGCCACAATGCCCAGCTGTTTTTGGTTGCAGTTGTCATTGCTGTTTAGCAGGCCAGGGCCAGCCTCGAACTCACCATCCTTTATGTATGTGGCTGGTGCTCTACTCACTGAGCTATGGGTGCTGAGCCACTACTCTCATTTGTGATGAGTCCATGCACTCCAGCTCCCCCCTTCCTCTCTCTCCTTATCTCCTCCCTTCCCTTCCTCTCCCTCCCTGTCTCCTATCTTCCCTTCCTCTCTCCTCCCCTCCCTTTTTCCCTTCCCTTTCCCTTCCCCTTCCCTTCCCCTGCTCTCCTCCCCCTTGCCCTTCTCGCCCCCTCCCTTCCCCACTGCTCCTCTCCCTTCCCCCTCTTCCCTCCTGTCCTCCCTCTCCCTCTCCCTCTCCTCTCTTCACCTGTTTCAGTTATATCTATTCAAGAAGACTTTTCTACCTCACAGCCTTTGTATGTGTGTGTTGGTTCTGCTATCTAGATCATTTCCTTCTTAGTTGGGCCAGTTCTTCCTCATCCTTCAAAACTCAGCTTAAATGTCACTTTATCAAGGAGCCTTTTCTTCCCTCCCTACCCACCCAGACTAGGTTCTGATGTCATTTGCTGATGCCTCTTCTTTTTCTCTCTCTTTAGCCATATCGTGTCTGAATATGGGAGGATGACAGACACAGAACGAGACCAGATAGACCAGGATGCTCAAATATTCATGAGGACCTGTTCTGAAGCAATTCAGCAACTGAGAGCAGAAGGTAAAGTGCTCTGAAAGACACACACTGACAACCACGACTATATCAAGTAGTCAGCAGAGTCAGGCGGCACAACCAGTTACGGTTCCTTCCTATGTTGTTAGAGTTAGGTCTTACAACATTAAAACCCTTCCTTCACTGATCACAGTTTTAATCTAGTCTATTAAAAGTAATGAAAGGCCATTAGTCCAGTTAAACAATTGGGAGGTTCAGACGAGGGAGATGGAAATGGCCTTTCCAAACAACAAAATATTTACCAAGGGGCCAGGGATGGAGAAAATAAATTGTATGTGTATGTGCCTGTATTCTGTGTGGCATTTGGTGGGGCGGGGCTGATGGCTCCTGGAGAAGAATGGAGAAGGATCCTGAGCTTTCTACTTAGTGTTAAAGTAGACTTTATCCTACCTCTGAGGCTAGGAGGAAGGCTCTGGAGCCAGGGCTGCTTAGGTCTGCACCCCAGCTCTGCACGTTCTAGCCATGTGGCCCTGGGCAAGGTACCTAAACTCCCTGGACCTCAGTTTCTTCATCTGTGAAATTCAGTTGATTATGGGATGTGTCTCTGAGAGTTTTTAGGAGGACAAGGGGAAGCTCCTACAGCACACTTAGAACCATGTGTGTGGCATGAGGGGGTTGTTAGCACCTCGCTTCCATTGATGTTCACTTCTCACCGAGACACTGAGATGGCTTCCCAAGTTATGTCTCTCTGTTGATTCTTTTTCAGTTTGCTTAGGCAAATGTAGAGTACATTAAATAGAATATAGAGCTCAAAGTTGTCAGTTCCTATTGTGCTCGTGACACTGACTTTTGTTTGGAAAAGTATAGACATTCTTGCTACAAAAATATACACACACACACATAATTGTTGTGTGTGATTTCAAGGAGGCCCTGCCACCCCCGGTGAATCTCAGGTTAAGCAACCCTATGGTAAAGACATAAATCATGCCCACTACCCTGAAGCGCATAATGTTTGTTGAGATACCGAGAACATTAATAAAACCAGCAATTCAGTATGAAACCAGGTGACCTTGGGCTGCTTGCTGTCTCCCAACCTCAGTTTCTTCATGTGTAATAGGCACTATCAGGGCTGTGGTTGAGTACTTCATGTGAAGTACTAGCAGGCAGTCAGTCTCTCATGTAGCCCTCTTAGCAAAGCAAGTGGCATCAGCTTTAGGTCTGTTAGGTGTTTTTTACCAGACTTCTGTGAGGTAGTTCCCAGAAGGGAAGCATCCTTGCGGCTAGGAGTCATGGAAGGTTTTCTGGAGGAGGAGAGTTTGGCTTTGTGTCTGGGGGGGCGGATAATGTGCTCCAGGCTGGAAAACTTGCAGCTCAGGCAGGGAGGAGTATGTGATTGAATTGTGATTTAAACTTGCTCTTTGAAGGTCAGCTTGAGCCTTGGATGTTGTTGCTGTAGATTGGTCCCATTTCATCAGGTCATTGTCTCCAAGTGTGGTAATGAACCATACATTTTGTGACTGCAGTTTTCTACAAGTTTTTAATCTTTTACTCTTACAAGAATTTTCAATTCTTTAAATCTCACTTGACCCTGACACATTTTATAGCTATGTTTTTAAGCATATTTTCAACAAAGAAGCTGTTCTAAGGAAGCTAATAACTGTTAGCTGTGGAATAATTGCGTACAAAGACCTGAATGTTTTCCTTTTCTGTTACAGCCCACAAGGAGATACATTCCCAGCAAGTGAAGGAGCACAGGACAGCTGTTTTGGATTTCATTGAAGATTACTTAAAAAGTATTTCATTTTCTCTTAAAGACCAAATGTGGCATTTCACAGTAGATGTGGTACAGAAGTTACCTTTGCCAGCTAAAGACCATAGTGCCTCATTATATTAAATGATACCTTTGCCTGTGAAACCAATTTAAATGGTATCTTTTCTGGTATTTTCCCTTATAACAGGAGTGTGTAAACTTTACTCAGAACAAAGAGCCATCCGAGTTAAAAGAGTGGTGGATAAGAAAAGATTGTAAGTATTGCATCCATTGGTTTTTCTTAATAACAGTAATAACCATAGCAGCTAAAGTTCACAGTGCACTTATTGTATGTAGTGGTTATGCCATGCTTGACTTTCTTCACAAATGCCATGGCTGGTGTGTATGGAACACTTACTGTGTGCCAGGCATTGTGCCAGCCACTTTCTCAGCCCATAGCAGCCCCCATGAGGCAGATGCTATTACCACCTCATTTTACCAACAGGGAAACTGAGGCCCAGGAAGTTTGGTAACTCACACAGGGCCTCACAGTCTGGAGGTGCCAGCGCCAGGGTTTGAGCCCTGCTGCTGGTCCAGAACAAAAGTGCATCTGTGCTCTTGCCCATTTTGTCTCCTGGTAGCCCTGTGAGGCTGCTACACTCTGAGCCATTTTAACCTCCATCTCTTTATCTCCCAGCCCCCTTGTTATCTGTGAAAGTATGCTCCTAAGGGGAGGACTAGGGCACAGCCACTATGTCCTTGTGAGGCTCTGCTCATTTCATCAGCAGTGTGTTACCCCTCCCCCATGACAGAGACCTGCTAGATGCCATGTGCTCTGCGTATGTGCTGCACTCCAGCCCTGCCACCCGCTTGGAGCAGGCAGCTGAGGATGCTAACTCTCCAGCAGCTTAAATGACTTGTCTAAGTCCACACAGGCAGGAAGCAACAGGGCCAGCCTGTGTCCTCACCGGCCTGTCTCCGCTCCTGGGCTGGATGCAAGCTCCTAGAGCACAGGAGCTGTGTCCTTGTGGTCACCTGCAGCTGCTGAGCCAGCTTGGAGATTCAATCATCAGTGAACAAGAGAAAGCTGTGTCCAGGTTCCAAATCCTAACAGGTTCTTTCAGAAAATAGCACCAGATGACTGGTTCAGGACACATTTTCTTCATTCTTATAGTACTGGTGAATCAGGAGGCCTCACAGCATTCAGCACACAGTCCTCCTGGCTGTGGCTTGTCACACACTGAAAGGGTACACAGGGAAAAGGCATGCTGGGCAGCATCTAGAGGAAATCAGGCAGGAGCTATTGTGGGTCCTCTCCCAGTGGGGCTGCATAGCATGTGACAGGGACAACATATGCAGTATTGTTCCCTCTAGCAACTCACTGCCCAAAGTTGTATTGAGGGCTGGTCATAAAGGCACCATCTACCTGGCACTCACCAAAACTCCAGAAGGAAAGCAAGTCTTCTGCCTTGGGCAACACTTTGAGCAGTTCCTATCAGTTAAGATGGTGTGAACTCTCCCAAAGTTCAAGTTCTCAGGCGGGAGGCAAGGGTCAGTCTTGCAAGTAGGCCTTTCCAAAGTTAGCATTCTCAGGTTTGCCGTGTAAAGTCTTTCCCAAACACTCGTGAAACAGATTTGAAATCACAAATGCCAACAAGTAGAAGCATTCCTGGAAGATGAAAGTAAATCAGTCAAGTGATCCGTCAGCAAATATTGATAGTCACTATTTATTATTTAGTGCACTGAGGGGTAAGTTTGAAAGAGGCCATTGATAAAGACTCTTTCTCAGGTAGCTTTGAGGCAGGCTGTGTTGCTATCAAACATGAAAAATTAGCCAAATTAAACAGGATATGTTGAAATGAGTGAATCTGTAGCAGGGAAATGGTACAGTAAGTTGGCACAGTGTTGAGAGCTCAGACACCTCAGCCAGACAATCTGATCACAAGTCCTGGCTTTGCTGTGTATAAGCTGTGTGACTCTGTCTTTTTTTTTTTTTTTTTTTTTTGAGACAGTCTCACTTTGTCACCCTCGCTGGAGTGCCATGGTGTCACAGCTCACAGCAGCCTCAAACTCTGGGGCTTAAGTGATTCTCAGCCTCCCAAGTAGCTGGGACTACAGGCTCCTGCCACAACACTTGGCTATTTTTTGGCTGTAGCTGTCATTGTTGTTTGACAGGCCCGGGCTGGGTTCAAACCCACCAGCTCCAGTGTATGTGGCTGGCACCCCAACCACTAAGCTACAGGTGCTGAGCCAAGCTATGTGACTTTAAACATTGCTTTTCTATGCCTTACTTCCTTTGCCTATAAAATTTTGGAAAATTTAGTGACCTTATAGGGTTGTTGTGAGAACAAAATGAGTCAACTATAAGTAAAACACTTACAATGAGTTAATAAATGATAACTTGTGCTATTATCTACCAGTAAGCACTTACCCTATGCTAGGCAATATATTAATTTATTTCATTTAATCCTCAAAGCCACCTTATTATAATAAATATTAGTATCCCATTGTACAAATAAGGAATTTGGGACTCAGTAATTTGGCTTAGCTGTCCAACATCCCCGCTGGTCTAAGATTTGAACCTCAGGGTAATTGGAGCAGGTTTCCCCAGCAGTGGGATTGGTGTCAGCTGTTGGAAATATCTGAGCAGGTGGTTAAAGAGACAGCACAGAAGGGAGGAGTGTGAATTGACAGTCTGAGGTGCATTGTGACCCCGCTGGCCCCAAGCAAGTCAAAGAGGAGAAAACAAAACTCTGGAGATGTGTGGTTTACCATCAGATGGCATGAGGGTCTCTCTGGGCCTCATAATCCCCAGGGGACAGAAGCAAATTTCTCCTTCATTATGACATTTGAGGCCCCCTGGTTACCCCGAGGAAAGGAAGAGACTTTTGTTGCTACCTCCTCAGTTCCTGTTCTCAGAAGAAGTTTTGACTAAAATACAAATTACAGTCAGTTAGTGAGAGTTGTTCCCATTTAGACAGTGAAACATGGCCTTATCTCCTGCCATATAGCCACCTGTGCCAATTACTCTGAGAGACATGACTCTGGGACCTTTCATGATGCAGTCCAGCTTTCTCCTTGTAGTTCTCTCCTCGCCTTTAGGCAGAAGATATCTGCCTAAGATATATGTGTATTTTTGTCACTCCCTGTCTTCCCATGTCTTATAAAGGCTAAACATCACATAGCATTCAAGGCCTGGGATGCCTGGGCCACAGCCTTAGTTTCTTAGTTACTTAGGCTCTGGACAGGCCATACACAACTACTTTTTTGTCCTACAGAGGCCTTGTCATGGGATGCTCTTGTGCCTTCTCTGCCCAGAGTGTTTTTCACTTAGACTTGATTCTCTGCTTCCCACACACCCATCTGCCCCATTCACCTGGCAAACTAACTGGTTCTTCTTTCCACCCCCGTTAGCACATGACTTCTCTGTGCAGTCTCTCCCCACTCCTGTCTCAGTGGGTTCCCTGCACCTTGTGGTCAGGTGTGACCCATGCTCACCAACAAGCTGCTGCTGGCATGTGTGTCCCTGACGCCATCTCAGTCTGAGGAGCAGCCTGATTGTTTGAATCTTTTAAAAGTATAGGAATAAAGATATTCTCTGCTGGATTTTATTTTCATAGAATGATGCTATCATATTAACCTACTATACCAAAGGGTTCTTATTCCAAACTGAATAAAATGTTTTGTTCATTAAGCAAGAAATAACCTCAGCTGATCTGTCTGCATTTTTCCTACCATGACTGTGTTTTCTTAAAATGATAGTAGATGATAAAATGTAGCTATTTCCACCCATCTTGTAGATGTTTGAGTATCTGAACAGTGGCACCTGCTGCAGGTTTCCTCAAGCTGGATATGAGGAATATTATAAATGTTACTGGGGTCTCTTTTTCCTGCAGTAAGACTAGGAGTCCTGGCTGTGTATAGTGGCTCATGCCTGTAATCCTAGCACTCTGGGAGGCCACATCAGGTGGATTGCCTGAGATCAGGAGTTTGAGAGCAGCCTGAGCAAGAGTGAGACCCTGTCTCTGAAAATAGCTGGGTATTGCAGTGGGCCCCTGTAGTCTGAGCTACTTAGGAGGCTGAGACAAGAGAATGGCTTGAGCCTAAGAGTTTGAGGTTGTTATGAACTATGACGCCGTGGCACTCTACCTAGAGCAGCAAAGTGAGACTCTATCTCAAAAATAATAAAAAATACTGGGAGTCCTTTGAAGGGGAGGAGCAACTGTATCTTTTTATGTATTTATGTATTTATTTATTTATTTATTGAGACAGGATTTAACTCTGTTGCCCAGGGTAAAGTCCAGTAGTATCATAGCTCACTACAATCTCAAACTCCTGGACTCAAGCAATCCCCCTGCCTCGGTCTCCCTAGTAATTGGAACTACAGGCTCCCATCACCATGCCAGGCTAATTTTTTGCAGAGACAGGGTCTCGCTCTTGCTGAGGCTGGGCTTGCACTCCTGACCTCAAGCAATTCTCCTGCCTCAATCTCCCAGAGTGCTAGGATTATAGGCATGAACCACCATGCTCTGTCCTCACTGCATCTGGTGCCAGTTTCTTGCTCAGAGTCTGCCACAAAGTAATCCTCAATTAGTAGTTCTTAGACAAAATAAGAAATAAATGGGGCATGGTTGCTCAGTGCTGGCTCATTAGCTCTACAAGGGAAGATCGTAGGCTAGTATCAGGTACAACATTGGAGCTCTCCAAGGAGCTTGAAATATGCTCTCTTACCCCTGTTACCAACCTAAAGCACTAATATTTGGTTAAGATTTATGTTGGAATAACTGTCAGATATCCTCTGGGCTATTATATAATTAAAAACCATCTGAATTAATCAGAAACATTTTTCCTTTCCAGAATGTAACCAACCAGGTTGTATATCATGGGCTTTTCCTAGAGTAGAGGTTTAAGGTACAGTCTGGAAATCAAGAGTAACTTCTGATATTCTTTTCTACTGGCTCAGAGGATTTTCTTTTTGCAGGCATAATAAATTAGAAGCCCAAGGACTAATCCAAACTTACAATATAAGGCCTTTCTCTCCAAATGGCTGTTTCTCCCTTCTCTGGGGCATGTGGTGGTGGGGCATCTGAGCCTGCTTCTCTCCATAGCTAAGCTTGCTTTAAAGTCTGCTGGATTTGGGCCATCACCCCAACACATCACTTGAACTAGTACAATGATGTTCTTAGTAGTAGAAATTATGGGCTGTTTCTGTGTCTGGAGGAGATTTAAAAAGAAGAAAACTTAATAGTCTAAAAGATAATGGTTTCTTCTAACATTGGTTAGATTACAAAACAACCAGATTGGAAAAGTTCGTAGCACCTTCAAGGTTTACCAGTGTAGTTTAATTAATTTTTTTTATGTCATCTCTCAGTACTTTATTAGGAATTGACAATTTTTCACTAGAGACTGTAAGTTAATTACCAGAACATTAGCCCATGCACCTGTAAATTCTAAAAGGTAACACAAGTGAGAATTTCTTAAGATACTCCAAGAAAATCCTAGTGACCTTAATAAAGTTTACTTGAAAAAAGTCCAAGCTTGAGAAACATTGTTCAGATAACTAAAAAGATTGCATCTTTCACCTTTTTTTATCCACAGCCCCTAACCCATTCTACATATAGTTAAGAGGTCAATAAAGTCTCAAAGTTGTTATGTCACCACTGTGCCTTAATCATATCTTTCTAAGAGGGAGCAGGAGGACTGTTCCCATGGAGGCCTTTCTTTTGAAACACCTGGCAGACACACTTTAGGAAATACTGTCTTGAACTTATGGCCAAGGATATGATCTTGAGTTACTTATTACTTACTCCCTTATGTTGGTACAGACAATCAAAAAAAAAATTTTTTTTTTTTTTGAGACAGAGTCTTGCTTTGATGCCCATGGTAGAGTGCTATGGCCTCACCACTCACAGCAACATTAGACTCTTAGGCACGCTCTTGCTAAGGCTGATCTCAAACTCCTGAGCTCAGGCAATACACCTGCCTTGGCCTGCCATAGTGCTAGGATTATAGGCATGAGCCAACATGCTTAGCTGAACATCAAAATTTTGCTGTGTTTTGTCTCTCTTCTTCCTCCTTTTTAGGAAAACATTGGTTCTCTTATAATACCTACTATCACCTTAATTATTTGGTGCTTGAAGAATGTATACTTTTATCATCACATATTATTGAGTCTTTTCACCTCAAATAGATTGTAAGCTTGGTGAAGGTGGAATTGCATTTTTACCTCTTTTTATCTGCGGCCCCTAGCCCATTCTACATATAGTAAGAGGTCATTAAATGTTGCCAATAATTAACCATGATGATAATGATAAAGATGAGGAAAAATAAATAAACAAAAAAAGGTAGAGTGTGAAATTAGGTCCATAGCATTAATTTTGTCTTATTCACTAGCTGGAACAGGGGTCATCTTGTTCATTCCCTAGAAAAGGGATGAGCAAACTATCACCTATTGGCCAAATCTAGCCCTTGGTCTATATTGTGCAGTCTTTGAGCTAAGCATTGTTTTTATACTTGTAAAGATTTGTAAAACAAACAAACAAAGATAAAAGAAGAAGAATATGAGACAGAGGCTACAAAGCCTGAAATATTTAGCCTCAAACAAACAAAACAGAAAGGATAAAAAGAATATGTGACAGATCTATGAAACCTAAAATATTTAGCATCTAGCCCTTTACAGAAAGAGTGTGTTGACCCCTAGCTTAGAACAGACACCTTGAGGTGAACGACCACTTCTTGATTTTTTTTTATAGTCCATCATGGACTGACATGTATTCTACTGCACCTGATAGGTTCACACCTTATGCCATAGGTAACTCACCACAGAAGTCTTGGAAACGCCTGAGCTTGTGTGTGCGCTGTCCAGCGAGATGAGACCACTGGTTGATGATAACGTCAGATTGCTATAAGTGTTTTAAATGCTCACTCTTCATTTTTGTACTTACCGCATAGCAGACCAGTAACAACCAGAATGTGGTCTGATACAGTCCATGGACCATACTCTGAGTAGCACTGGCTTAGAAAATCACTAGGATGTAGCAGATGCCCAGTATCTGCTGAGCGAGCTACTGAGTAGTGTTTGGTCAAAGCAGTGAGACATCGTTGGCTCTTTTGCAGTACATAGTACTCGTGCCTGAGTGGCTTTTAGTCTGAAAGCTCATTTGAAATTATAGTACTTTGATATTATATATCAAAAATGTCTTCTTTCTATCTGGAGCCTTTGTTGGGGCATGACAGAAGCACAGGCATACCTCAGAGGGATTGCAGGTTTGGTTCCAGGTATATCGATAAAGCAGATGTCACAGTGAAGTGAGTGGCCTATAAGTTGTGTTTACACTATACAGTAGTCCATTAAGTGTGCAGTAGCATTATGTCTAAAAGAACAATGTGCATACCTTAATTTAAAAATATTTTATTGCTAAAAAATGCTAATAATCATCTGGGCATTTGGTGAATCATAGCGTTTTTGCTGGTAGAGAGTCCTGCCTCAGTGTTGATGGTGCTGATGGATGAGGGTGGCAGTTGCTGAAGGTTGGGATGCTATGGCAATTTCATAAAATACAACAGTGACAAAGCTTGCCACATCAGCAGACTCTCCCTTAGGGAAAGATCTCTCTGTAGCATACAGTACTGTTTGATGGCATTTCACCCACAGAAGAACTTCCTTCAAACTTGGAGAAACCTTTCAAACTTTCAAAACCATCCAGGAGAGACGAGGTGTCAGCTTCCAGTTGTTCTCCCAGCGACAGTGTATCACTATGAATGGAATACTGCCTGTCATGGAAGCTCTCCTGAGCCTGTTCAAAGGGTTTTCTTTGGGGGTCAGGCACATGGAGTGCTGAATTGGAGTGTTCCTGTAGCAGGCATTGTTAACTCAATAACTAGCCCGTCCAGAGGTCAAACTGATACAGTAGCCGAAGACCTCTATCACAAATCACACTGCTAACATAAACCACATGGAATGGCCCCAGGCATACAAAGAATCCCGTCTGCGGGATATTCCAAGAGCTTAAAGTTCTCTCCCAGGAGCCAAAGGCCAGGTTTTTCCGTGGAATGTGTGGAGCTTGAACACCAGGCCTGCTGAGTCAATCCTTTGCACACCTTTGTACTCCTTGTTTGCTGAAAGCTTATATCATGAAGAGATCTGGATTCTGCATCTAATGAGATGATCATATGGGGTTTTTTTCTTTATGGTACATTACATTGATTGATTTTCAAATATTAAACCAACTTTGCATTCCTGGGATAAGCCCATTTGGTCATGATGCGTTGTTGTCTTTGTATATTGCTAAATTCAGTTTGCTTATATTAAGGATGTTTGATTTTATGTTTATGACATTTTCTTTTCTTGTAATATCTTAGTCAGGTCTCCTAGTCAGGCTTATGATAGCTTCATAAAAATTGTTCTCTTTTCCTCTGTTATTGTTTAAGTCTACTGTATTCTTACCTTGTTCCTCATTTTAGGTAAAGGCAATTAGTCTTTCAGCCTTAAAGTACGGTGCTAGCTGTATGTTTTGTAGATGCCTTTATCAGACGAAGGAAAATCCCTTCAACATGTCCTTCTCCACCATGTTTGACTGCTCCATAGCAGTAGAGAAAGGTATTCATTCTGTTTTTCATTCCTTTTTATAGCTCCTGGAACTGTGGAGTTGATTCAGCCATTTCCATTGATAGACATATGGATTGTTTTTAGGCTTTTGCTGTATTAAAATTGAATTATAAAATTGCTACAATCAATAACTTTGTATATACCTTTTAAAATCATTGCTATATCTTTGGGATAGCTTCCTAGAAATGGAATTTCCAGATTATAGAATAACTATATCAGTAAATTTGTAAATGTTACCAAATTCTCTTTCATAGAAATTATACTATTTTGATACCCTCACTATCAGTATATGAATGTGCCTACTCCACAGCCTGACCTTCCAAATAGGGTTGGATTTTTACTAATCCCAAGTGTAAAGAAATGAGGTTTCAGTTAATGTTTTTTTTTTTTTTTTTTTTTTTTTTTTTTTGGGTTTGTGTCTCACTTTGTCACCCTCAGTAAGAGTACTGTGGCATCACAGTCTTGGGCTTAGGCGATTTTCTTGCCTCAGCCTCCCGAGTAGCTGGGACTACAGGTGCCCAGCCATAACGCCCAGCTATTTTTTTGTTGCAGTTCGGCCAGGGCTGGGTTTGAACCCGCCACCCCCAGTATATGGGGCTGGCACCCTATCCACTGAGCCACAGGTTCCACCCTGTCTCAGTTAAGTTTTAATATGCATTATCTCATTATGACGAAGATTAAGCATCTTTTCATGTTTTAAAGCCATTTGCATTTGTGTAAACTCTCTTGCCTAGTTTATCATAGCGTTGTTAATCTTTTTTTACTTCACTTACGGTGTTTCGGGGCTTGGGAGGGTTAGGTTTTTTTCTGCTTTTTAATAAACTTGATATTTTATAGCAGTCTTAGGTTTACAGCGAAATTGAGCAGAAAGTACTCAAGAGTTTTCATGTACTCCACAGCCTTCCCCACTATCAACATCCCTTATCACTTATGGTGGGGTGTGTTTTTGGTGAGGAGGGGTTGCTTATTAGTTTTGTTTTTTAGAGATGGGGTCTTGCCTGTATTGTCCAGGTTGGTCTCACATTCCTGACCTCAAGCAATCCTCCCACCGTGGCCTCCCAAAGTGCTGGGATTATTAAGTGTGAGCTACTGGGGTTTTTATTATGCAAAAATATATTTAAAAACTTTTTATGTAACAATAATAATAAACTAATTCATCAAGTTTTCTGGAGGTGAAATTCATATATAAAACTCAATGTTATTCCTAGAAGTTATTAGCTATACATGCTAATTAGAAAAAATACAGATTTTATGTTCTATAGAAAATAAATATTACCTAATAATAAATCTAAGTAAATGTAAAATTCTCTTATAAAAAATTTTCAAGACATTATTGAAAGACATAAAAAAACTACTATTTGGAACTATATACCATATTGATGGATGAGAAGACTCAGTATCACAAAGATGCTATGGAAACAATAAGTCTTTTTTTTCAGAAGGAAAATATTAAATTAGAAATGCAAATTTTTCTGTAATAAAAGATTTGTATTTAATTAGAACAGACTTAGGAAGCAAAGTATTTTAACTGAGGTGAATGGTCTAAATCTTAGTAAATATTTCCTACTCCTGTATTTCATGATATTCAGTGTAAAGAGGCCCTCTTAGTCAAATTGTTTTATTACAATCAGCCTGAATATAAATGTGTTTATATTTAGAGGAATGTTAGGATATATTGATTGGTTACTGGAGTGCATTTATTTTGTCACCCTTGTAAATAAAGTTATACAAAACTTAAAAAATGTTATGTAGCCAAATCTATCAGTCCTTTTTCTTTTTTAATTCCAGAAATAAAGTCATGGTGAAGTTTTTTCAAGTTCTATAGAAGAATTAACCCGTATTTTTTCCTTATGTTTATTGGTTTTATAATGTACATATGTCTGGTATGATTTATCTCAGTGCACAGTATAAGGAAAGAAATATGTTTATGCTTTTGCCATCTAACTACTTGGTTATCTCAGTACCACTTATTAAGTCTTTATTAATTATCAAAATGCAGTAGAGTCTGTTTTTGAATTTTTTATTGCTTCATTGCTCTGTTAGTCTTTTCCTGCCCTAACGCCTCATTTTGTTTTTAGGGTTTTCCCTATTCCTCCAGCACCGTCTATCTCTGCCGCATTTTTTTTAAACCTTCTCAAACATATAACAGAGTTGAATTCTATGGTGAGAACCCATATACCTGCTCCTTGGATTTGACTATTTACCTTGGATTTGACTATTTACCTACTACTTTCACCTGTCATTCTGTACATCCCTTTAGCTTTCTCTTAAATGTATTTCAAAGTGAATTGCAAACAGCATGCTTCCCCTTGCATACTATTAACTAGAGTTTAATATTTGTTTACAGTTTTTCCGACCCTTCCTGCTTGCTTCCAAATGAATTTTGTAATTGTCCAACTTAAGGGTGAGGGGAACCTGGTGATATCTTTACTTAGCCAGAACTAATATTTTTTTGGATCAAAGAACATGATATATCCTTTCCTTTATTCCATTATACATTCAATTATATTTTTCAGTTTTTCACCGATAGTTTTTGCTGAAGTTTTTATTAGTTTGTTATCTTTTGTTTTGGCTCTTGCAAATGGGGTCTTCTTTTTATTATACCTTTGAACTGTAAACCAGGTACTTCGGGGTGAATATTGAAGTTATTTTGTTGTTTTGTTGTTATAAGCAGTGCTGTTGAATATCTTGTATCTTTATCTTTGCAATTATTTATGATACTTAGAATAAAAGATTGTATTTTCCAAAAGTGGTTGCCCCAAAACATATCCCATCCCCCATGTTTTTCTTAAAAGGTGATGTTGTCACTGTTCCATTGAGAGGAGGAGGTAGGGTCTGTGCTTCCTCCCTTAGAATCCAAGTAGACCATTGCAGCTGCCTTGGGCAGTAGAATATGGCAGAAATGATGATGTGTGACTCTGAGACGAGGTCATGAAAGGCCTTAAAGGGTCTGCCTTAGTCTCTGAAACCACTCACTCTAGGGCAGCGGTTCTCAACCTGTGGGTCACGACCCCCTCCTAATGATGAAAATACATCCTGGCATTAGGAAGGCTGAGAACCACTGCTCTAGGGGGAGCCAGCTGCCACAAGCCAGGAACACACTAATACAGCCCCATGAAGAGGAAATGAGGCCACAGCCAGTACCAACTGGCCAGCCATGGGCGTTACCTTTCCTGAAAGGGAATCCTTTAGTCCTGTCAACCCTTCAGATGTCTGCAGCCCCCCTCCCCCGCCTTCTAACTACCCCCTAAGAAGAACCTTGAGCCAGAGCCACCCAGCCAAGCTGCTCCCAAATTGCTGACCCCAGAAACACTGAAAGATTGACATCACTGGGCATGATTCTCATTGTCTCATAGCACTAAGTTTTGTTACTCAGCCATAGTAACCAGAACACTTAGAAAGACTGATAATATAGTTAACTTTAGAGAATTTTTTGTTAATATTTCTTAGAACACTTCTCTCAAAAAAACCCTGTGAAGAGAGTCTTTACACTCAGGTTATTTAGAAAAGGTACACTTTTTTGGAAGTTCATGATATATTAGCAGCCTGTCTGACTTTGGTTTTTTGTTTTGTTTTTTTTATAAAATGATAGAAGTAAAGCAAGCAGACAGCCCTCAGAATGGGAGAAGATATATGCAGGTTATATCTCTGACAAAGGTTTAATAACCAGAATTCATAGAGAACTCAAGCATATTAGCAAGAAAAGATCAAGTGATCCCATCTCAGGGTGGGCAAGGGACTTGAAGAGAAATTTCTCTAAAGAAGATAGGTGCATGGCCTATAGATTTATGAAAAAATACTCACCATCCTTAATCATCAGAGAAATGCAAATCAAAACTACTTTGAGATATCACCTAACTCCAGTAAGATTAGTCCATATCACAAAATCCCAAAACCAGAGATGCTGGCATGGATGTGGAAAAAAGGGAACACTTCTACACTGCTGGTGGGAATGCAAACTAATACATTCCTTTTCGAAAGACGTCTGGCAAACACTTAGAGAACTAAAAATAGACCTGCCATTTGAT
>CAUYQV010017684.1:0-22893 GCA_963574575.1 Galagoides demidoff
ATATCATAGTTATTATTTCTGTCTTAATATAATAGAGTGGGCATAGTTCGGCAGTGTTCAGGGTTGACTTTGGAAATGGAACATAATAGAACAGAGAAGGAAAGTGCATTTGGGGCTGGTGTTTGGTGCACCTGCACCTGCCATTGCCTCTTGACAAACTTGAGACAAAAACATCATTGGTCAAGCAGTAGTTCTCAACCTTCCTAATGCTGGGGCCCTTTAATAGAGTTCCTGTGGGTCCCAACCCACAGGTTGAGAACCACTGTGCTGGAGGAAGGTAGGAGACCCTTAACTGGTGTTCACTGAGAATGGAGGCTGCCCAGTGAGCCCAAGAAGTGAATGCCACGTGAGCCCTGGACCCTTTGTCCAGTCACTGAATGAAAACTTTTTACAGATCTACAGTGAACTTCACAAGCACGATGATGCCATTGATAAGACACTTATCTTACTCAGGTTTCCTTACTTGTATTCATGTGGATTTCTGTGTGGGTGATAAATTCTATATAATTTTTCTTTTTTTGAGACAGAGTCTCACTTTGTCACACTTGATAGAGTGCCCTGGTGTCTACCTCAAATTATTGGGTTTAAGTGATTCTCTTGCCTCAGGCTCCTAAGTAGCTGGAACTACAGGTGCCAACCACAATACCTGTTGTTTTTATTTGTTTGTTTATTTGTTTTCATCTTAAAGATAAGTTCTGGCTCTGGCTCTGGCTCTGGCTCTGGCTCAGGCTTGTCTCAAACTCCTGAGTGCAGGCAATCCACCCGCCTCGGCCTCCCAGAGTGCTAGGGTTACAGGCATGACCCACCATGCCCAGCCAAATTCTATACAATTTTATCACCTGTTTAAATTGATGTATCCACTACAATTAAGATACAGATCATTTTTAATACCCCAAGGATCCCTTGTGGATTATTTCATAACCTTCCATAAGAAATCCCCTCTTTTCCTTCCTCCCCCGGCCCCTCTTCACCACCACTGTCTACACTCCATGTCTAAGATGTTGCCTTTGCAAGAATGTTTATAGTTAGAATCATGTTGGAACCATGCAGTGTATAGCCTCTTATGACTGCCTTTTTCTCACTCAGCACGATTGCCTGTATGTGGGCACTTTGACAGTTGGTTCCTTTCTGTTGCCGACTTGGATTCCATGGCATGGACGAGCCACACTATGTTTAATACCCAGTAAGAGACATCTAGGTTGTGTTCAGCTTTTGATGATTATGAATAAAGTTGCTAGAAACATTTGTATATAGGTTATTGTGTGAACATGCATTTTTATTCCACTTGGAAAAAATGCCTAGGCATGCCCTTGCTGGACAGTGAGAAAATCGCAGGTTTAGTTTCGTGAGAAATTGCCAAAACTTTTTCTAGAACGGCTCTCATAACGTACAAGTGACCCTGCTGCTCACGCCTCCCCCAGCTTTTGGCGCCATCATTGCTCCGTTCTGCTCTGTTAGGAGGGCGGGGAGGTGGCCCTGTGGCTCTCCTTGGCATTTCTCTAGTGGCTAACGACGCGGAACACCTCATCCTGTGCTCACTTACCGTCTGTGCATCTTCTTTGGCAGATTGTCTATTACATCTTTTTTCCATTTTCCAATTATATTTTTTAACCGTTAAGTTTTGAGAGTTCCTTGTTTACTCACAACATTAGTCCTTTGTAGGAGATACGGATTGTACATCCCTTCTCGCAGCCTATGGCTTGTGTTTTTATGCCCCATGTATAGTTTACTACTGAGGAAAACGTCAGATTTTGATTATGTCCAGTTTATTGACTTCTCCCCGATACCTTGTGCTATTGTTGCCAAGGTGAAGGACCTTACCTATGAATTCTCCTTAAAGTTTTATAGTTTTCAAATTTATATCTCAGTCTATTGTCCATTTTGAGTTAAATTTTTGCAGACTACAGGACATAGACTGGTGGCTGGGGTTTGTCTTGCAATTTGTATGGCCAAATGCATGGCGACATGTATTGATAGGATTGCTCATTCGTCATTGAACTGCTTATGCACCTGGGTCAACAGTTAGTTGAGCAGATTGATGTGGAACAATTTCTGGGGTTTCTGTTCTGTCCCAGTGATCAGTGTGTCTAGCCCTCGACTAATACAGACGCTCCTGACTACTCTAGTGTTAGTAGGTGTTACCGTCCCACACACTGAGAGTCCTCACTTTAGTCTTCTTTTCAAGAGTTTATAAACTCTTCTACGACTGGTGGCTTTTAATGTGTTTGAGAATACTTTATATGTGATGATAAAAACCTTCCTGAGATTGTGATAGCAATTGCATTACACCTACTGAGAAGCTTGGAGAAAACTGATAGTTTCTTATGTTTTGTTTTCTAGTTCATGAACATAATATGTCCTGTGATTTGTCAGTGACTTTTTTTTTTTGTTACAGCTGGTATATCATTTTCCTTCTTCATATTCTTCAAATAATGGATTACATTTTTAACTTTTTGAGACTTCTGGTCCCCTTCTCTGCCATTTCTAGGATTCCCTCGTGTGGTCAGTGGGGCGGATACTGGGTGGATATGATACCTGTCCATATCAGATAGGTCAAAGTGCATATATTTTAAGTAGACCAGGCTTCACTCAGTAAATGAAATCTGTTAGAAAAAGAAAAACAAAACAACAACAACAACAAAACCTACATTTTGGGCCTTTGGCATTTTCTTTTCCCTTTTGACCTACAAGATGAGGAGGTTTAAGGTAGGTCATTTTCATGTGGTTCCACACATGAACACTTTGTAATTCTGATATTGTTTATTGAATTTAAAATAGAGATGGAAAATGATTGATGTCTTAATAACTCACATCATCTTCTATGCCACCTGGCTTTAATGGATTTCAGCTCAGTAAATAAGCTCTGTCATACTTGGATGAAATGTGTGCATGAGTCAAAGTCAGTGATATGGAAACCTTGTTCTAATTTCGTGTTAAGGCCAGTGAAGATATTATAACAACACTGGGGTATGTAGGAATTGTCTTCAATTTAAACACTGTATGCAATGAGGTTTCTTGCTCAATGAAACCATTCCCTTAGCTTCTTCTCAGACTCTGCCTGATTTATAAATCAGAATTCTGTTCCTTCCCACCTATTGTGGCTCTCTGTAGTTGTTTAGTGGTACATGTCATATAAATAGGTATGTAATCAGTAACTGCCCTGTGCCGGGAGCCAGCCAGCTGGCGGGAAGCTGAAGACCTTAACTCATTGCACTTTCTCTAAGTCTGTATCTGAAGAGGTGTAAGACCTCAAATCGCACATCTGGCCTTCTGGGATATAAATTCCTTCTTTTGGCTTGTCAAATGACTCAGCAGACTGGTGACTGTGACCTTGGCAGCTTTGTTTCTGTCGAGGTTTTGGATGAAGGCACCCTGGATATCATTAGCGGCATTTCATGGCATCCTTGAGAGGAGGGTCCTGCCAGGCACCCAACTGCTGTGTCTTTAATTCTCCTTATCAATCTCCAGCTCACACAGTAGTGACCGAATCAAAGCAAGCAGTCAATTACAATACATGAAGTCAATATGCATTTTCTGTGTTGTCTGAAGATTGTGTAATACTAATGGACAGTAAAGAGCCGAGAAGATCCAGAGCGGCTCAGTCTCAGGCCGGTTTTCATCCTAGGGCAGCGTTCACTCTGCTATTTCCACCTTCACAACTACAGTGAGTGTGTGAAGTCACGGCGCTCCTGCTCAGATCCCCCCTGCAGAGTGTGGTGCTGCTACTGCCAGAGCCATGTTGCATCCATCTCATGTTTGCTTGTGTGTTTTAGATTTGGAGTTAATATGAGGGTACATGGGATTAGGATACATGGTTGTGTTTTTCAGGTACAGTCCAAATTTAGCTTCATGTTTTAACAGCTTTGTCACATGTGCCTCACGGGGAATTCCGACACACTCCCCCCATATCCTTCTGTACACCCATCTAACATCAAAGTCTGCATCAAAAACAGAGGGCCATTTGTTGTAGGTGTACATTTCAAAATCCACGTTAGGTACAAGACTGTGTCTGCTGTGAAACAGGAGGGAGGTGTTGTAAACTTGGTGTGAGGCTCTGGGCATATGCACAAAATCTAAATAAAAGGTCACTGGAAGTGGTCACATACAGCTTTCCTGTCTCTGTGGGGTTTTAGAAACCACCCATGGGCTGACGGGCCTCTGCTTGCCCGACTTGGAGTTGCAGTCGGTGTGATGCTAACACTCCAGGTCATGACCACTCTCCCTCTGTGGACCAGGGAGCTCTCCCTTGTTGAGAAGCCCCACACTTACTCTGATTCCCCTGGGTCCCGTGCCACATGGAGGATTCTCTGTAAGCTGCTGATTCCCCACTTACTCTGAGTCCCCTGGGTCCCGTGCCAGATGGAGGATTCTCTGTGAGCCACTGTGCACCCAGAGGATGAGGAAGAGGCTGCAAGTTCACCTGTGCAGATGGGGAGGGGGAGAGAGGACAGTGTTTTCAGAAAATATTTGTGTAATTGAAATTTCAGAAGACAGGGAGAGAAAAAAATGAGGCAAAAGCAAGAATTTTCCAAAACTGACAGCAGATATCCAGAGAGAGGTTTGAGAAATTCTGCTGAGCAGTTAGAAGGTAGTACAAGAAACCTTCATCCTGGCACATTGTAATAAATCTTCTGACAGCCTGGACAAGAAAAAATCTTTAAAGCCGCTTAAACAAAGAAACGTTATTTTCAAAAGAACAAATATCAGTTTGTCAGAAGGCTGCTCTGTATAAACAAAATGAAAAGACAATGGCACGGCATCCTGGAGGTGCTGGAAAAGTAAAACAAGGAGGGGATGGAGACATAATTAAAAAGCAATTGATTAATCAAAAAAAAAAAAGCAAGCGATACCAATCTTTATTTTATCTGCAATTACATCCTGAAAGGTAAAACTGATTGGGTAAGATCAGACAACTATATTGGGTTTATGAAGGACAATCATGAAGTAGGTATGTAGAGAACAGTGGGAAGTAACAGACCAGAAAGCAGCGTTCCTGGTAAGTGCTCCGTAAGAGGGACCCCCACAGTTTTAGCATCGCAAGTAAAAGCAGAGAGCAATGCGAATATCTTACTAGACAGTAATAAACAATGGCCATCTCATAGAAGAATGATCCTGAATTGTAAGCTTTTAAAAGTAACACAGTCCAAAATGTATAACACAAAAATCTACTACAATGTAGACTCGAAACATTTGCAATCATAAATATGAACTTTAACTTATATTTTTGACTCACCAAAAAAAAAAAAAAAATCTATAGAGAAGTAGTTTGGGACATCTGGATTACGAACTTGAAATGTAGAAAATTCTGCAACTGACATGAAAGAATATGATTTATTGTAAGTACAGGTGGAATATTTATCAAAATAGATCCTCTTCAAAGCAAGATGCTCATTTCAATAAATATTAAAAGATGGAAATTATATGGAGAACTTTCTTTGAATAAAGTAGGAATAGCCAGAAATAATTTTTAAATGGAAAATACTGTGTTTTTTAATTGAGAAATAAATCATACTTGAAATTAGAAAATGTTTAGAACTGAATGTTAATGAAAATAATGCAGTTAAAGATGTTCTTACATGAAAATCTGTGGGCTTTAATGTATACATAGGAAGGTAAGAAAGATTTAGATCAGTGATTTAAGCTGCCATTTTATAAAGTTAAAAAAGCAAGAGTAGGGTGGTGCCTGTGGCTCGAAGGAGTAGGGCACTGGCCCCATATGCCGGAGGTGGTGGGTTCAAATCCAGCCCCAGCTAAAAACTGAAATAAATAAATAAATAAATAAAGCAAGAGCAAATTATCCCTGTGCCATTAAAAAGGATGAAATAGTTAAGATAAAAGTCTAATAAATGACATAGAAAAAAACAGAGATGCTTACAACAAAATTTGATCCTTTGAAAACTAATAACACTGATAAACCCGATAATAAAGCAAATCATATTTATAATAATAAACACATAGAAAAAACCCCACAAATGTTTATGATTACTACAAAGAAAGTTAAGTACCTTGGTATACACTTAAAACTTTCACAGCCTGAGAATTACAAAATAATAATGAAAGAAATTAACCATCTAAACAAATAGGAAATAGAGGAAAGAAAACCTCTTTATATTGTAAAATAGTAAGTCTCTACTGAAGCCTCACAGCTTATATAGAATTTGAGTCAAAATGAATCATCCACTTAAATCTAATATGCAAACCTGTAAATTTTTTTTTTTTCCTTTTACCGAGGCTGGGTTTGAACTCACCACCTCTGGTATATGGGACCAGCACCCTACTCCTTGAGCCATAGGTGCCGCCCAAACTTGTAAAATTTTTTAGAAACAGAGACATACACAAAAATTTAGGGGATGTCAAGTTGAGCAAATTGCCCTTAAGTTTTTTGTTTTGTTTTTTTTTTTTTTTGCAGTTTTTGGCCAGGGCTGGGCTTGAACTCACCACCTCTGGCATATGGGGCTGGTGCCCTGCCCTTGAGTCACAGTCATCACCCCAAATTGCCCTTAATTTTGACAACAAGATCACAATCCATCGAGGGAGTAAAATTGATAAATCGACTTTCTCCAAATTAAAACCTTTTAGGCCAGGTGCAGTGACTCACACCTGTAGCACTATGGGAGGCCGAGGCAGGTGGATTACTTAAGCTCAGGAGTTTGAGACCTGCCTGAATAAGAGTGATACCCTGTGTTAATTAAAAATAGAAAAACCATCTGAATGTTGTGGCGGGTGCCTGTAGTCCCAGGTACTTGGGAGGCTGAGGCGGGAGGCTGAGGCAGGAGCATCGTTTGAACCCAAGAATTTGAGGTTACTGTGAGCTGTGATGTCATGGCACTCTACCAAGGATAACAAAGTGACACTCTGTATCAAACAAAACAGAACAAAGAAACATAAACAAAATTAAAATCTTTTGCTTTGTTTAATGACATATAAAATGAAGAGCCAAGCCACAGACCCTCAGAAGGGTCAAACCATTGATCTGACAAAGAACTAGGATCTACACTGTACTGCATAAAAGAGCTCTCAAAGTTTTTAAGAAATAGGAAGAAAGAAATAAATGAAAAGAAAGAGAAAAAAAATAAACACCAATCCAAGTAGAAAATGGGCAAAAGTCCTGAACGGATCTTTCACTGAGGAGGATGAACAGGTGGCAAGGAGCGTGTCGAGATGTCCAGTGCCATTAGCAGTCCCCTAAAAGCTCATCACGCCACAAAGACATATCATGACCCACACACTGAAACAGCAAAACAAATGCAGACATAGCCAAAGTGTCCGTGTAGGCGCACACATTGTTGGTGGGAATGTAAAATGGTATCACTGGTCTGGAGAACAATTTCACAATTTGGCAGTTAAAAAAAAAAAGTGCAATTCTATGACTCAGCGATTGCAATCTCAGGCATTCATCCTAGAGAAATGAAAATGTATGTTTGCATAATAACCTACACAGAAATGCTCACAGCAGCTTCATGTGTTATCTGCCAGAACTGGTGTCAGTCTAAACACCCTGGGGCAGGTGAATGGTCAAGCAAACTGTGATATCATCGCCACACCATGACGACTACCCAGCAATCAAAGGAAAAGGGTATTATTGGTATAAACAAAAACTGGGGCAAGTGTCAAGGGAATTAAGCCCAATGAAGAGAGTCAATCCCAAATTGTTGAACACACTACAATTTCATTTACATGCTATTAAGTGAGAAATCTGGAGTAGAGACAAATTAGTGTTTGCCAGGGGTTAGGGATGGGCAGAGGTGGGATGTGGGGACAGAGAGATCAAGAGGTTTTAAAAGTGCGATATCAGGGAGTCCCAAGAGGTGGAACTAGTCTATGTTGACCCCTGAGATAGATTTGAGGTCCTAGAAATAGAATCGAGCTACACACACAGAGAGTTCAGATAGCACAGGGAAAATTTGAACGAGGCAGAGTATCACTATCAGTCTTTTGGCTGTGACAGTACATTTCCGTTTTGCAAAATGTTAACCATTGGGAGAAACTGGAAAAAGAGTGTGTGTGATTCCTGCATATTATTTCATATTTTTATGTGCATTTCTACAGTTATCTCAATGAACATTTCAGGCACAGAAAAATAGCAACCACTATGTGTATTTACACACCATGTGATGTCTCTATGGAAGTTAAAGTAAATGAAATACAACAACAAACAACTACATGAATAAATTTCAACAGCATAGTCTAGAACAAGATACTGTGCATAATATAATTTCATTTATAGAAAGCTTTAACAAAAACAGGTACAACTAATTATGGCTTAATTTATAGAAAGCTTTAGAAGAAAAGCAGAACTACTCTATGTCTGGGGAAGGTGGGAGGACCAGGAGGGTGTCTGAGCACTGATAATTTCTGTGTGGCTCTGTGAGATGGTTCACTGTCACAGCACAGGACCAGGCATTCGCAACCTGAGCACTTTCTGGTCTGTTCCACTTCAATCAAGGGCATGAACAGGGGAGAAAGACAAAGCTCTTCTCGAACGAGCAACCAAACAACCAAACAAAATAGAGCAGTCCTGCCAACAAAGACGAATGTTCAGAAAGAAATCCATATTTAGTTACTGTACATCACTCACTGAAATACTTTCCTCTTTTCACTTGGCACGTAACATTGCACCAATAATGACTGCTGTTCATCTTCCTTCAAAGAATCAGGTGTGCTGTGCTCCCATGGTGAGAATGCTGCCAGCTTGATAGACAGATGATATGATTGATGGGGAAAATCGTGTGTTCATATGCCCGAAACTACTTTGGTGAAAGCAAAACTTCCTATTTGATTAGGGACATTTGTTTTGGTTGAGTTGATTTTTTTCTTAGCTTTTTTTAAATTGTAACTTGACTTTCTGTCAGTGTGCTGTGTTCAATCGGTGGATTCAGTGTTTCCATTCTCCGGCTGACAGCAGCCCCGATGTGACTGTTTTGTTAATACACAATAAATGCTTCACTGGACCCTCCATTTGATGTGACCTGGACATCAACGGGTGGAAGAGAGTTCAATACAAGCTTCCAAATCCATTTCAGCCGCTCATGCTGGGCCACTTTTCAACATCCTTTTAATGCATGATTACATACAATACAGTGTCTTTAAAAGAGATTTTGTGATAACTGTACATAATTCTAGACTAGGCAATCCAAAAAATTTGTGAATGAACCAATACAGTTTGTCGGTGTAGTGATGTTATGTAATCCCTGTCCCATAGGAAGAATGGCCTTGTTTGTTTCCAGAACAAGCTCTGTTTTACTTTTAGTCCTGCACTTAGGAAACCTCTGAATTCCAGGTATACTGGACGGCTGGTTGACCTAATTTGACTTTTAACATATAAGATGAAAGATTTCAATCATAGAATAGAATTACTATAAAATACCAAAGCCGTTGATGTTTAAATATTAAAATAAGTTACATGTGGTTACAGATTCTTTGACAGATG
Organism: Galagoides demidoff; assembly: GCA_963574575.1. Classification (NCBI taxonomy): domain Eukaryota; kingdom Metazoa; phylum Chordata; class Mammalia; order Primates; family Galagidae; genus Galagoides; species Galagoides demidoff. Next base: position 9,431 of record CAUYQV010017684.1, read on the forward strand.
GTCTTTCCAGGTCTAGCCAGTCTATATCCCTGGGGTTTGAGTGTTTAAATGGAGAAACACTCCTTTGAGGTGAGTGTCAGTCCATTTGTTGTCGACAGTAAAAGTTTTGGCTTTTCTCTTCTGTGCAGGCTCACGGGATCCAGTGTCCCTGACCTCATTGTGAGCATGAGCAACCAGATGTGGTTACATCTGCAGTCGGACGACAGCATTGGCTCCCCCGGATTTAAAGCGGTTTACCAAGGTATGACCAGAACACACAGACTGAAGCCGGGCACAGACCCACCCTGTATGTGTCAGATAAAAGGAAATCGAGACAGAGCAATGCTTATGAATGGGTGCTAATTGTTTGCCACTTTCGTAAAGTCTACTTGTATTTCTCTTTGAGAGTGAACATTTTTAACTTTTAAAAGTTTGACTCTGCATGATGCAGGCTTTTATTATGCCCAAAGGAAGAGCAGGGCTGCATATGAGAAGCCTGCATCCTTGAAGATGTTCCAATCATATCATATTGATTGGTATTTTTCTTTTTCTTTTTATTAAGTCAGATACACATAGATCATGAATACATTCATGCATATGTGGGGTACAATGTGTTGATTTTTTAATACAATCTGACGTGGTTACATCAAACCAATCAACATAGCTTTCACCTCATTTACTTGATTATTGTGTTAAGACATTTATGTTCTACACTTGACAGATTTGACTTGTATCCTTGCAATATGCTCCATAGGTGTAGTCCGCCTTTTACCCTCCCTCTTTCAAACCTCCTCCCTCCCCTCCCTTCCTGCTCCATTTCTCTCTTTCATCCTGGGCTATAGTTGTGTTCTATCTTTCAGAACAAAGTGTGAGTAAATAGTAGGTTTCATAGAAGTACTGATACTATGCAGTCTTAGAAAAAGATGGGGCCTTTACCTCCTTTATGTTTACATGGTGGGGCCTGGAACATATTCTCCTGAGTAAAGTATCTCAAGAATGAAGGAAAAAGTATCCAATGATTGATATTTTTTAAGCCTATATTTTTTTATTATGGAAAATTTCAAAATGTAAGCACACAGGGAAAAAACAATATAACAAGGCTGAAAAGAGTTACATTCATAAACTTTTGCACACCAAACACAAATATTGGAACCTCTGCAACCTGTAGAAAATGAATAAGGCAAATGCTTTCTGACCAGTGAAATGCAAATGGACCCCCTTGCTCTTCTTTTCAAAATTCTCTTTATAAATGATTGTCTATAATATGTGTTTTGAAAGAGGGAATTTGTGATAAAAGTACATGATTCCAGACTGGACAATCTGAGCAGGTTGTGAATGAACCAGTACACTTCCCCATCATAGAGCCTTTTGATGGTGTGGTATGTAACTATACAGCAAGAGATGCGATTGATTATTGTTCAATGAATATTGACTAGTTTTGAATCTCCTTGCAAATTAATTTTAGTATTTCGGATTATATACCTATATGCATTTTCTTTTGAATTTTTCTTTGAAATAGTTTTAAAAGATATCTTACTGGTTTTTCCTTTAAATATTGAGTTCCTTAAAATAGCATGATAGACCTGTCTGTGTGTAGGTGAAAATGAGAATACTAATCTGGAGAGCTGGAATTTATTGTATTTAATTTTGCTTTGAGAATTTGAGTGAAGAGATAGTATGCTTTTATTTTCTAAGTTTATATTGTAGTTGTAGTTTTAGGAGTTAAAAAAATCTGTAGTAAGAAGTTATTGTACATGAAGCCAGTGAAGCAGATAATAAAAAAGCATCCACCAATCCCAGAAATGATGAACAGGGGGTGGTACTGTCCTGAGCTCAGGTGAGTGAGCACATTTCGTGATGGCTATTGAGTTACGGTGGTCACAGTATTGGGAAGTCCTGAGTGGGAGGACCTGCCTGTGAGTGCCCTTATCTGTAAAGCATAAAGTAGATTTCTCCTTACTGGACATTTTGTGGGGGAACTTGATGACTCTTTTAATGAGAAATGCTACAAAAAATTATATTTACCTTCCGTTCCAAGATCAGGACTAGCAGCCAGAGATAATTGCTGCACTTCCTGGCATTTGGAGTTTTCGACCTTTCATTGAACTTCTCTATGACTGTTTAGTTATTCAAGAAAGCATGGTAGGGGTATAATATTTTCCACATGACCTACATTTGCTCCTGCCTTTGGTAGAATTGAAAAGCTTCAGTGCAATATCAAACACTTCCCAACAGGGTGAATGGCAATAAATTAATTCCAGCCATATTAAGGTGCATGTCCCGAGGTTTTCCGTTGGAAGGGAAAGGCAAGTCTGGTTCCCACAGTGCGAATCCTCCTCCATTAAGAGATATAAGTAATTGCAGTTAATATGTAAATATTCTTCCATGTGTCATATTTCAGTGTAAATGAACATACCACATCAATTATAATTACATTTAACTCTAATTAGTACTCTGCTAATGATCTCAGTAGACGATTAACAGCCACATCTTGAGATGTCGGGAAAGCGCCAACGGCAATTGGCCCATGAGAGATTGCCAATTTGAGGCCACATTTTATCTTTTGACAAAAGAATATTCCAAAGTTAAAAATATAATTAAACAAGATAACAAATATAACTTTTGATGACTACAAAGACTGAGAGAAAACATTGAAATAAGACATTGTAGAAATTGGTATTTCTAGCATGCTGTAGTAAATTGATAACCAGAAACAAAGTACAGCTCACTCGTGAAGGGGACCCACAAGTATATAAATAATTGCACAAACATTGTCAAACATAGTTATTTGTGAATTATGCTACAAGACAATAGCCAAAGTTTATGTTTGCATATAGTTTAATGTTATAGGTGTGGGCATCACATAATTTTTAACTAATATGTGGGCTCTGAAACCAGACTACCCCTGTTGTGAGCTTAGCCACTTTTTAGCTATGTAACTTACAGGAAGTTATTTAAAATCTTTATGCATCAGAGTCCTCATTTAAAAAACATTGCCATATGAGTTTGCAATCTCACCAGCAGTGTAGAAGTGTTCCCCTGTCACCATATCCACGCCACATCTGGTGTTTTGTGACTTTGTGATTTGGGCTAACTTTGCTGGAGTTGTGTGATATCTTAGAGTGGTTTTGATTTGCATTTCTCTGTTGATTCAAGACCGTGAGCATTTTTTCATGTGTTTCTTGGCCATTCGTCTGTGATCCTCAGAGAAATTTCTGTTCAAATCTCTTGCCCACTTATAGAGGGGGTTGTTTGCACTTTTCTTATTGTTTAATTTGAGTTCTCTGTAGATGCAAACTAATACAGCCTTTTTGGAGAGAAGTGTGGACAATCCTAAAAGATCTAAACATCGATCTTCCATTTGATCTTGCAATTCCATTATTAGGTATTTGCCCAGACGAAGAAAAATCATTTTACCACAAAGACATTTGTACCAAAATGTTTGTTGTGGCTCAATTCATAATTGCCAAGTCGTGGAAGCAACCTAAGTGCATATCAACACATAAATGGATCAAAAAAACTGTGATATATGTATACCATAGAGTGCTACTCAACCATTAAAAAAGATGGAGACTTTTTATCTTTTACATTTACCTGGATGGAGTTGAAATACATTCTTATTAGTAAAGAATCACAAGAATGAAATAATAAATATGCAATGCATTCCATACTAATGTGAAATTAATATAGAAACAATTATATGCTAAGAAGAATAATGAAACACAGATATAGTCTAGCACAGGGGTAGATGGAGGCAGGAGTGGTGTGGCGGGCCGGGGAGGATGATTGGCAGAAGGAGAGAGGGCATGAGGCGGGACCTCAGCTAATGTGCACATCATGAGGGTGTATAACACGCCCCCTAGGTAAGGGGCCCCTCTACAGATGGGACTTTACCCTGGAAGTGAGAACAGTGTAACCTAAAAAGAGTACCCTCATCTCCACTTGAAATAAAAAATAAATTAAAAAAATTAAAAATGTGGCCATAGTAATTATGCCTTCTTCATAATTTCACTGTAAAATCCAACAAGGTAAAATGCAGATGCCCATAACACACAGAATGAGAGTTCAAGAAACGTGAGCACCACTTGCAGATGCATTTTCCAATCTAGCTTTGAAATTTCTACAAAGAATTTTTTTTTTATTCTATAAGCAATAGTGTTCATAGTGAGCCATGGAAACCAGCAGAGGGTATTAGTCATGACCCCTTTTCCACCTCCTAACCCAGCAAGTTAAGGCCCCCGAAGGCAGTATCTGCCCATATTGCCTTGTATGTCTTTCTAGAAATTTTCAATGCGTGGTTGGTCTCTTCATCTAAAGCTCTAGACAAACTGCTATGCAATAAATGCCACAACTTATCCCAACATCACCTTGTATTTATTTCAGAGACTCTGTCCTAACAGTAACAGTAATTTAACCCACTCATTCTGGGAGCCCCTGGAGGACCTGGCCACGCTGGCCAAGCACACACAGTGATGGAGTGATGGATGCAGGGAGGGCAGGACCTTGGGCCCCCCCGACCACATGGGTTTCCGTGTGGCTGGGTCTTCTCCCCTTGCCCTTTCTCTACCCCTTCTGAGATCACCCTCTCCTCCACCTCCTCAATACGCCTGGAGAGCAGAGTCATTTGATTTAGTCTTTTAAAGAAGAGTTTGTCCCAGACCAGGACCTGCACATGCTCCTCAGAGTGTGGCCTGTGGGAGGGGCGCAGGGCAGGACTCAGAGAGGAAAAGGCACGAGTGAGCTTGGCACCATCCCCAGCAGCAAAAACCTAAAATAAATTTATAGAAATAAATTATCTTGTTAAACTTGCATGGATACGAATACATATCGCAGTATGTATTCTATAGATTATGTCATGTGTAAGCATGTACCTACATGTTAGTGCATCGATTTATTTGTCCTATATATGAGTGTATGTGTGTATGGTCAGACACAGAGAGAGAAAGAGAGAAGATTCTAACTGATAATGTTCTTTAAGAAAATTCTTAGAAAAAATTATGCAAAGTTAAAAAACAAAGTTTTTAAAGGAGATTTTGCTAAGTGTCAGAAAGTGAAGGAAGAGATGTGAGCTTTGTTTAAAAACTTTCTACTAATGAAAATATTTAATTAAAAATGATCTAGTCAAAATACAAATGATAATGTGTGATGTAAAGAAATTACGAAGTAAATCCACATAGGATAACCCTATCCATTCATTAAATAAACTCTACATGATATAATATATTTTTAATTATTTAAAAACACATATATAAATTTGCGGTATATGGATTCTACCTAAATATGATTTGATGTAATTTAAATATTTACAAATCATTTATTTGTATATTTATAAATCATATACACATATTTATAATATAGAAGTAGAATCCATATAAATAGCAATTCTCAGAACAATATAGATAGGCAGATAGTAGAAACATGGGTATAGCGTCTGCACTTCATATTTTAAAGTAAAATCTGTGTCACATATTGTAGCAGATTGCTTAGACCACTGAGAAGAAATATGGAAAGCTGTTCTCAGTTGAAGGTAGGGCACCCTCATCACTGCCCCTAGTTAGAAAGGTAGGCAAGAGGTGTTGCCAATACCTGTAAGCTTTCCAAACAATGGCAAGTTCACAGTTTTGATGGTCGACATTTTCTGTGGCTTTTCTGCCTGTAGTTAAGCAAATTATCTCTGAACCATTTTTTGTCACAAAAATAACATTCAGTTAGAGTTCATCAAACAGGTTGATGAACGTAAAACGTGATAAACAAATCACATTTCCTGTAATTTGCCGTAGCTATTTAAATGTTAGTGGGGGGCAAATGGAAGGAGCTGTTCCCTCGACGCCCTGCTGTGTGGTAAAGACCCATTTGTGGCTGACAGTGAAAGTATTGGAGTTCAGCCTCACTCTTCCATACTCCACTGTAAAAACAGATTTATCTCCATCTTCTGGTAAACAGATTGGTAATAAGAGTGAGTGAGATTTTGGGTATCTGGATCTGTAGCCAGAGTTTCTGCTTGTGTGATAATCGGAGTTTGTCTGTATGGCACTGGCTATGGAAGGCGCAGCTGGTTCAGGTGGCAGCGTCTTGACGGGGGAAGCTTTATATACAATCTCAGCGCCCTGTGGTCTGTGAGAGACTCCTCCACGTGTATAGCTGCACTTGCAGTCCCTTCCTCATCCACAGTGGCTCACAGAGAATCCTGGACCTTAAGAAAGGACCAAGTAGAATCACAGGTAAATTTGTGGCTTCTGAATCAATGTGAGTTCCCTGGTCCGTGTAGGGAGAGAGGTCGTGACTGGTGTATTAGCATGGAGCCGGCGTGTCAAATTCAGGCAGGTAGAGAAGGGCGGGTTGTCTGTAAAACCCTGCAGAGAAGGTAAAGCTCCACGTGCTAGCTTCAAGTAAACTTTTGTTTAGATTTTGTGCAAATTCCCAGTGAACCCCACACAGTGATGGTAACATCTCCCTCCTGTTTCACAACAGATGCAGTCTTACACCTAAAATGGATTTTAAAATGTACAGGTATGACAAGGGACCCTTTGTCTTTGTCCATAATCCTCTGTTGTGACACTCTCATGGGAATGAGAGGACATAGTGGGCAGTGAGATGGAATCCCCCATAAGGCAAGGGGAAAGCGGCCTTAGGCCGAGAAAGAGGTTGAACAGTTATGACAGGTGCATGGGTTATTCCGCCTGGCTTCTGGAACAGAATACATAGATTGGGTTGTCTTACAAAAATCAGAAATTTGTTTCTCATGGATCTGGAACCTGGAAAGTGTGAGATCATGGCACTGGCAGATCTGGCGTCTAGTGAGAGCCTGCTTCCCGCTGCACAGACAAGAAGCTCTCACTGTGTCCTGGCCTGAGGGAAGGGGGCTCTTTACAAGGGCACTGATCTCAGTCCCAGGCTGTGCCCTTATGCCCTACTCACCTCCTAAATCCATCAAATTAGAGATTAAAGAGAAGGGGGCAGAAGCTTTCAGACCATAGTAGGTGCCCTCGTGGACCCTACAGGGAGGACCTGACCTGGGATGGCCCTTTCCAGTCTTCCCAGATTGAAGCTAGAGGCCGGCTCTGTGCCCCTGGTTGTTATCTGGGCTTATTGCAGGAAGGGAGCTTAACTGCCCTAGAGGTGACTTCTGCAGAGGCAGTCAGTGTGGCTCCCAGCAGCTGGGGAGACGAGGGCCTTGGTTCTGAGAGAGGCATCAGAGCAGCACCCACACGGGACCCTCGCAGCCCAGCCCTTGCCCCATTCAGGTCTGCCCAGTGTCCCCTGGGAGCATGTGCTGAGCACACTCACAGCTGCCCTCCTCTCCTGCCCCTGGAAACCTCAGATGGCCTGTCTTCTCAGCAGATCAGAGATTCTCCTTCAACCTGCCTGTCCCTCTGCTCACCTGGGTGACAGGGACCCAATCCCCATCTGGCCAACGTCTTTCCACCTGTCTTTTCTTTCTATCATCTCTCCTGTGAAACAGAGCATGCCCTCCACAGTGTCACTGAAGTGCCCACACCCTCGTTCCTGCCCGCTGCCTCATCTTCTGTGTCATCCCCACAACCATATGGGCCAGGATGAATCGTATTTCTTTATGAAATGCATATGGAGAGTGTTCTAGTTTAAAATCATGGAGCACCTTCTGGGGCCCATAGAATCCTTTGTAAACTAGTTACCCCACCCTGGATTCATCTGTGTCCACATATACACTCGATGTTCCAGAAACTCCCAGTCCCCAGACACCCTTTTCCTCTTTCTCTTACCTTTGTTATATTCTTCCTCCAGCAAGAGTCACTCCTCTCTGAGCACATCATGTAGATAATTTACCCACTGCTCTGTCCCAGCTCTCAGATTACTTTCTCCAATAACCTTAACTTGCCCGTGTTGTATTCTCTGCCCATCTACACTCTCCTGCACTGCCTGGAGTGGCATTCATGGTCTTTTAGTTGTCTCTCTCTTCCCAGCAGACTGAATCTCGGGAGTGTGGGAGCCTGGCCCCACACCTGTGCAGCCCCCTGGGCCGATGGAGGGCATGCAGGTGTATTATAAATGTAGGCAAACCAGTGAGTAGGTGGAGGTCTCAAGTCTCGGCCAATTGCTGACTTTAGAGCTTTGTGGCATTATGTTACAATGATATTTGACCCTCATCTATAGGCCTACTTTGGTTTTGTTTTTAAGATTGTAATTTAAAGGGATGATGCCTGTGGCTCCAGCTCCATATACCAGGAGTGGAGGGTTCATACCTGGCCCTGGCCAAAAACTGCAAAAAAAAAAAAAAAAAAAAAAAGAAAGAAAGAAAAAGAAAGAAAGAAAACGAAGATTGATTTAAGTTTTAGACATTTGAGGAATTCTAGCCTAGTAGCAGACGAGTCCATATGGATTCTGGCTGTTGGTGCTACTCTGATACAACAACCCAAACTGACTCATGTGTTTACAGCTTCTTTCTGGTGTGAATTCCTGTGTGGTTTCCTGCCTAGCGCCCAGTCCCTGAAGCACCTGGAACCTTTCAAAGGTCCTCCCATCAACCGTCCCTGAGGTCCTGGTCAGGGCAGGTCTTCTGCCGTCACTGGCTGCATTCCTTCAGGGCCAAAGGGACGCATTTCTGCACAGATTTGCCAATATACTTGTACTTATTCCTTTTCCTGGATTTTTCTGAGCTGCAGATTCAGGTGGTTGGGTTTCTGTGGTGCTGGTGCTCCGGGGCAAGGCAAGAAATCAGCAGTGGAGTGTGTTGGGACACGACATGCCTGCGTGACCACCTCTGCCCAGCTGTCAGCCTCAGGCTGTGTCACCACAGCTGGCCTCTCTCTCCTGAGGACTCGGCTCCTTTCTGTGGCTTCTGTGCATCCTTCACAGTGGCTCAGGCAGGTGGGATTCCCCTAGTTTGTCACCTGCAGGCCCTGTCTCAGCTGGAGCTGCACCTGCCACAGCCACATTGTACACCTGCCATCTGGCTGCCCATCTTGCTCCCACTCTCTCACATCTGTATCTGCTTTCTCTTTCCCTAAAAGCTCCTCCATCTCCTTCCAGACCTCAAAACACTCATTTATTCCTTCTGGTCCTGGTGGGAGAGCTGCCTCCCATCTGTGTTCCAACAGCTCTGTCTCAGCTCCTCGTCAGCCAGAGTAAGTTTTTATAGTTAGTATCTCATCTGTCTTCAAGTCCTTGAGAAATGAGACCCATTTCATTTAATTTTCTGTCTCCAGACTATTCCACAGTACCTGGTGTCCACATCTTGGCAAACCATTTAAAACAATCAAATGTTTTAATACATGGGTATTAAGTGTTTGAGGCTGAATTACTCGATTACATGTGTTATTGCTTCTGGTGTTTTGTTCAGGTGAATGACTGACTGGACAACCCAGTATCCAATTGTCTTAACTAGAGACCAGTGAGATTAACAAATGAGTTTATTAAAACAAAAAACAAACAATAAAAGCAAAATTATATACCAAGATTGCATGAAGCTTAAACTAATTGCCCTTTCTCATAGTTGTTGGATGGGTTGAAGAATTCACATTAAGATACACTGACATTCACCTGGCTTCAAAATAAATGTTAGTTGAGGGCACCACTTACTCCAAATTTCTATTTTTTTTTCCTGAGCTACATTTCATGAGTGAATTATAAACACAGCCTCCCCTTAATAATGTGAGATAAGCCATTATTAAATATTTAAATATATGAGCAAGAATGAGCTGGAGGAAGAGGTGGCACCAGAGAACATTAAATTCTAATATAGAAAGTTGACATTTAAATTCTAGGGTTAGTGGCCCATTAGCTTGAGCTATATAGCACTCTCTCTTCTTAACATTTATCCTCCCAGGTTAAGTTTCAGTCTCAGAGTAAACTGGGATATGAGGTCATGGAAGTTACACAGAGGTTAAGGGCGGGGTCATGGAAGGTACACAGGGGTTAAGGGCGGCATTGCTGACACTACAGCAGACTTGTTGGGAGACGTTTTCTGGTATGTACCTTAGGATTATGTAGAATTAAAGCTCAGCAGATGGTATTTGTGAATTGCAAGAGGGTTTCTGAAATAATTGCAATGAGATGTACATAGTTTCCATTCCCAGCTGTCTGAGGGAAATGGTCTGTATACTTTCCTATCATGAGGCTGTCTCCCAGCCTTCCTATGTGTCATGAGTGTTCAGATGTGAAACCTTCTCTGATCACCTCACCACTTGGATCTCTGATTATGATGCAACAGGATACACATTTCCTTAAAGAGATTTTCCATCTCTTATACAAGTATGTATTAGACTGTCTACCGGCATGGCACCTCTTGGGGACAGGACACAATTCTAAGAGGGACTTTACCTAAAAAATACAAAGAGTGTACCCTAATTCTTTGTACCCTCAATGAACCTGAACCAATAAATTTTAAAGTTTTTCCTTTTGTTTTTCTTTGATTTTCTTACTATCTGTATTAGTTTTTATTCCATATTTCTGCTTCCCTTCAAATTTTTCATGATCTTAACAGAATTTTTGTTGATTAAATTTCATTGACTTACAGGTGGGTTGGTCCCATTTGGCACTGCTGATGTCAAGTCCTAGGTGAGCTGCTCCTTCCTCTAACCTCACCCCATGGTTTGACTCTCTGGAGTTTCCTCTAAGCCAGAATGCCCTTTAGTCACAGGCAGTTCTTCACCACTTGACTCAAATTCATTTTCTTTTAGATCTATTTCTCAAACCTACTAGCACATGGAACTCCATTTCTTTCTGCCTTTCTATTGGAAAATAGGAGTGAGTGTACAGAAAGTTAGTGCAATTTCACATTGAGAACAAGAAAAACAACTGCTGAAGTTACATTCCTCCAGCTCAGGAAAGAAGGCTGTGGAGCAGGAAGGGTGGAGGGGAGCAGGGGAGGGTCTGTGCAGGGGGGTAAATGGTGAGGGGTGCAGGAGGATTGCTCCTCATTTCAAGAAGCAGCTCTCCTTCCCCCGGCATCCCCTCTTCTCCTTCCTCCCTCTTTTTCTTCTTCCTTCCTTTTTTTTCACTCCCATCCGTCTCAGAAAGATGTGTGTCCAGCTCTTGTCCAAGGACAATCTTGTAATCAAGTCTTGTCTTCCTGTGAGATTTAGCCCATTAGGAAACACTAGTAGGCTTTTCTTGATTTTTTTTTTTTTTGTCTTCACCATCTACTCCTGCAATTTGGGTTCCCTTTACCTCTCCTGTAGATTAGCAGCATCATTCTAATGGCTCCTTCATCCTTAAATTTTATTCTGTATTCCTTCTCTGTAATTAAACATTCTGTGTGCTTACAGATGAGACCCCAGGCCCAGCTCTGGGACGTCTGAATGGCATCAGGATTCTCACTCCCTCAGCTCCCCTTCCCCTTGTTGTGGCTTCACCCTCAGATGGGGTGACTGTAATGACAGCTCTCACCTCTCTGATATTATATTCTTATAGTTCATGGTTTTGGAAAGTGGAGAGTGAGGACACCTTGGATGTATCTTTCTCAAACTCAGAAGTGACTATGAGTGGTCCTCAGACCTCCCTGAATGTATGTGGCCATTCCTGAAAACATGTCCATTCCTGATGACCATCTACTCCTGATAACCACCCACTCCTGATAACCACCCATCCTGATAACTATCCACTCCTGATAACCATCCACACCTGATAACCATCCACTCCTGATAACCACCCGCTCCTGATAACTACCCATCCTGATAATCATCCAATCCTGTTAACCATCCACACCTGATAACCGTCCACTCCTGATAACCATCCACTCCTGATAACCACCTACTCCTGATAACCTGACCATTCCTGATAACCTGCCCATTCCTGATAACCACCCATCCTGATAACCATCCACTCCTGATAACCACCCACACCTGATAACTATCCACTCCTGATAACCACCTCCTCCTGATAACCTGCCCATTCCTGATAACCATCCACTCCTGATAACCATCCATTTCTGATAACCATCCATTCCTGAGCAGAAATGTAGGCACCAAAGTCACATGGGCTGTTGGACTATTTTTCCAATAAAGAATACTTTAAAAAAAAAAGAGCCAGATGATCTGACCTTCAGTGTCTAATCCTAGCGGAAACGCCTGCCCTTCCCTATCCCCCTTTATAAACACTGGTTTCCCAGGCTGTGTACAGTGGCTCTCATCTGTAATCCCAGCACTCTGGGAGATCAAGGTGGGAGGATTCCTTGAGGTTAGAAGTTAGAGACTAATATCAGCCTAAGCAAGAGCAAGACCCCATTTCTACTAAAAAATAGAAAAACTAGCAGTGCAGCACTTATAGTCCCAACTACTGGGGAGTCTAAGGCAGAAGGATCAATTCAGCTTAGGAGTTTGAGGTTGCTATGAGGTGGGCTGATGCCATGGCACTCTAACCAGGGCAACAGAGTAAGACTTTGTCTTAAAAAAAAAAAAATTGTTCTCTGTTGCTGCCCACACCATATTGTCCAAAGAGCTGCTTAACCTGCATTTCTGAGTCCTTTGCAATATGGCTCTCACCCTAAATAGTTTGTTTTTTGCTTCATCCAAACACCTCCTAAAATAGCTTCTCTTCAGGCAAAACTTATGCCGTCTCCTTTTTTTTTTTCTTAATCATGCCATTTTCTTTTTCCAAGACTCAACTATTCATCCTCACTGCTAAAATGAATTAGCATTTTATTTCATTAAAATATTTAAATCTACTGAAATTGTGTCATGAGGAAGAAAGCATGCTGCCATTTTCCATTAATTGGTATTTGACAGAGACAGAGTCACGTTGGTTTGTCGGTGTTCTTTACCTTTGAGGTTCTTTCATCTTTTTGTCAGTGCCTGTGGTTCTTTGATCATTTTTATTGCTCTTTTGATGTTGTCTTAATGCTTTTAGTAATGAGGTGCTCAAAATACAACAATTGATGCTATGCAGTGTTTTAATTTTATTAAGAATTTTCTATCTTCCTGAAAATGCAGAACTTTACCAATTTTTTTTATTCTTTACATCTTCAACACCTTTGCTAACAAGTCATTATGTGAAAGCAGACAGCATGCTAATTATTTCCTTTCTTTTCCTGACTCAATTGGTGCTATTTTTAGCACTTTTTTTTTTTTTTTTGAGGCAGAGTCTCACAGTGTCCCCCTTGGTAGAGTGCTATGACTTCACAGCTCACAACAACTTCAAACTCTTGGGCTCAAGCAATCCTCTTGCCTCAGCCTCCTAAGTATCTGGGACTACAGGTGCTGAAATAACTTAGGGGACCTGGAAAAATAGACTCGGACCCCCACTTAGGTTAATTATTGGTAATTTATTTTACCTGCTGCAGGGGCTGCTGCTCCGAGAGACAGTCAGCAGCCCAGGTGTGAGGGTGAGCTGCCTTTTATAGGCTTTGTGTAAGCGTATTACAGAAGCGAAAGGTGGCTGGTTAAGGGGGGTTACAACTCAGGTAGTCATAGATACAGCAATGGAACAATAATTAATACAGTTTCAGTTGACAATGGATACATTTTATATCACAATGGTTATGGTTATACAACAGTAATTAATCAAGT
>CAUYQV010017686.1:0-66634 GCA_963574575.1 Galagoides demidoff
CTTGATAAAAAATTTGTTTAAACTCCAGTTTTGCCACTTTGCCCAACCACAATCCCCGTATGGAATTTAAAATGCAAAAAAAAAAAAAAAAAAAAAAAAAAAAAAAATGCCCCTCAATGCACCTAGAAGTAACTCCCCGTCTTCCCTTTATCAAATTATTTCCTTTTCATTTCTTTAGGCATAAATATTGATTTTTTAAAAAGGAAAACAATAATTTGCCCATGGGGTGATAAAAAAAGGGAGTAAAAAAAAAGAATTATAAACAAGGGCTGCCACTTCCAACTTTGTTTAATGTGAGATTATTGAAACCATGTTTATTGGCTCATTACAGTGAAATCTGCTATTGGGGGGGGGGGGGAACCTCTGCAGTGGTCATCATGGGCTAGGCAAGGGGGTGGCCACAGCAGTGACAGCCATTTTGGAGACTCACTGCACCAAAATGTGCGAGGCTGCGGCAGAGGACCTGGCCTCAGAGAGGCTGTCACAGGGCCAAGTGCTGTGAAGTGTCCTCTGTTCTCCTGGGATAGCGAGATGTTGTACTCCAACACCCGTGCTTTAATTAATATTCTTGCACCAAAGATTGAAAGGAGGGAGGGGGGAAGCCCTAATGACTCCGTGGCAGGACCTTCTAATATGTAAATCAGGAAAAATTTAAGTGAAAATTGGCTGCCCATCCCTCAAACCTACCTATCCCTATCACCTATAAGGGCCACTCCCTAAAGGTCAGTGTGGACCGTGTGGCTGTCACCTGGTGCCCTTCACAGATTTGACACTTACTCTCCATTAAACCCATTAACATGCAGGATCCTCATTTGCTTCACAATGGTGCTTTTACCAGATTCTCCAGCACCTAGAAAATGAAAGTAAGTCTCAGGTTAAGAAAGAGGCATGTCACACACTTTGGGCAGGGAAAGGACCGCTGCTTTTTGTGTTTTCCATAGAAGCAACACACAACAAATAAACACAACATAACAAGACTCGCAATTTTCCTTGACATTTCGACGCAGAGAAATTGAAACATTCAACTCAAGGTCTACCTGCAGCAGTTCATCATCAGATTAACAAGCAGGGGTTAAAGGTTTTGCTGTTTTTAGTTTGTTGTTGTTTGTTTGTTTTTTTGTTAATTAAAAAACAGGGGGGTGGTAAAATTAAGGGGTAGAGAAATGACGCAATTTTGTCATCTGAGGGGCAAACAAGAGAACTGAAGTTAAAACTGTAAAACTGAATTCGTGATACATGATCATTCACTGGTAACATGTACACACACATGTATGTGGCCACATAATTCATTATTAGGCAGATGTTCCAGGGTTAAAATATTTGGGGTTCAGAAACAATGCCCCAAAACTGCAGCCTCGACCTCGCACGCAGGGATGCAGCTCTCCCCCCTTCTGAACATTTTCAAAATGCAGATTCTTTCTGTGCAGGTTTCCCAGGCCTTGGGCTAATTAAAAATCCACCCCTGAAACCACAATATTAACATTTTATCCACTTATCCACCCTCCTTTCCTTGCAAACTGTATCTTTCTAAAGTTAAATTCCCTCTGGATACAACCACGTTGCAGGGGAAAATGGAAGACCATCAGCTAACTGTCATCTTCTCAAAAAAACACATTTTAATGTCAAATATAGTGCTTGAGACCATATTTGCATTAATATTAGGAACTTGCAACAACAATTAGGAGTAATAAAAGGACAAAATATTCCTGGGACCCACTGAATTTGAGAGGGTCCAAGCCCTTCCCAACTAGAAAGAATAGGAAGAAACACGTGCCTCCATTTTAAATCACTTTTCGTATGTTAAAAATTATATGCATATATTTGTGGGGGAAAAAAACATTCCCACCAAGCTTGAGGGAGGATTGCTGCTACTCCCCCCCCCTTTTTGCGCAACTCTCTCTCCAACTAATACTGTGTGAACAGTTTTTTGCCCTCCTCCCACACAAATCTGGTTTTTACCCCACTTTTTCTTTTTACTTTTAACTATATTAATTGTTTTGTTTTGATGACCAGATAGCAAGCATTCCTCCCTCGCTTGCCTTTTCTCAAGGTTGTAATCAATATCTGCAAAAGTTAAAATTAGTTCCCACAGAAACACTGATTTCAAAGCAGTTTATCTTAATGAGCTTAAATTAAAATATAAAAGGCACTATTAAGAGATTCCATGAAGAGACTATGTAATATTAATCAGAATCCCCAATATTCTAATTTCAGAAGTGTTAAAAATGCGCAATACTTGTCTTTTATAGGCACAAACAGATCTGTGCCTCAGTTTCCACATTTGTAAAATGTGGCTAATTCACTTAATTTTTATGCCATTATATTAAGATGGAGTAAAAAGAGGATTTAGGGCATTATTTATTATGTTTTCTCTTGGGGGGGGCATTATTTGGTGAGAATTACCATTTTAAAATGAAAAATGTTATGTCACTGGCTTGGGATGCAGATTCCTAAGCCAGAGGCTATCAATAAATCATGATAAAAATGTAACTATTTAGACCAGAACATCTAGAAAGATTAACCCACTGTGATGCAAGGTGTGTTCAGAGTAACAGTCTCTAAGTGGAGACTTTATAATTACTGCGCAAAGGTGTTAGAAATTTAAGATACCATTAGCATCACGCTTGACTTAAATTAGTATGCAAATAGTAAGATAGTATTCACAGGAAAGATTCTAGACTTTTCCAGATTTGTACTTTGAAATCAAGTTTCACGCATATTAATATTCACACAGCATAATTACGCCTTTACAAGTTTTAGACAAAAATCTCAATATATGTACCATTTAATAACTCAAATTGCAAATGCATAAACACCAAGAGACTTATTTTCACTTATTTTCTGCTTTTTTAAGTCTAGACCCAGGAGAACAAAGACATGACCCATCCAAAAAGAGCACACCAAACACTACCAAAGAAAAAAAACAGCTTTTTACATTTTATTCCTTATAATCAAGCTGTTTTATTGAAATGTGACCACGAACTAGGTCCTAACTTCGCAAATTCACAAATTTATTCAGATAGCCAAATTACCAAGGAAATGGAAAACTTCCATTCTAATTAATGCTTGTGTGTGTGTGTAGTTTTTTTGCTCATTTCAACAATTTATTTATGCTGTTTTTGTTTTTTCCCAAAGCAGCGCCTTAAAGAAAAAAGGAGGAAAGCCTGTCTCCTCTTAGTTAATATTCTTTTTTCTTTTATTTTTTGGTCTAAAGAGGAAAAATTGCAATTAAGAAAGAGAAGAAAAACCAAACAACCAAATGTCACTTGACAAACAACTAATTAATGTCTTTTCATCTCCTCCCACCTGGAAGAAAAGTCCTCTCCTTAGAGGGCTCTCACTCCCCCCTCCCACCTTGAAAAGGACAAAAAAAAAAAAAAACCACGCCATTTCCAGACCAAGAAGCCATTTACAGACAAATGTCATTTTCCAGTTTTATCTGATTTGTGAATGTCTTTGTTTTTTTGTTTTTCACAAAACACTCTCAACGTGGCCAACCAGGAGAAAAATGTATTTTTTAATGGTTTATTAAAATGAAGTGGGGGCTGCTGCTAGAGGGGGCAGCTGCTACAATTAATTCTTTTCACTGCTTTTCAAAGGTCATACTGTAAAATGACGTGTCATTTGGCTTCACTGGGCACTTTTCGCACTAACTCTATGAATTTTGGCGCGGGGGGGGGGGGTCTTTATTTTATTTGATTCTCCTTCTCTTTCTTCCACTGCCCGGCCTGGCCCGGGACACGTCTGCTCCGCGCACACAGTCTGTCCTGCCCGAAACGCACCAAGTCGCGCCCAGCAGCAGCCGCCCTCCCTCCCCACCCCCCCATTCTGGCGCCACGACTCGCTCGGGCCCCCTCCCCCCCCACTGCACCACCTTTACTGCTCCGATCCTTTCCGAGGGGCTGATGTCACCCCAGCCCCCCCCCCCACTCTCCTCGGCCACTTCCTCGCCAAAGCCTCCCTTTGGCGAGGCCCCTCGGCCACTACGGCGCCCCCCAGCGTCACCCCCTCCTCTTCTCGCCCCTCTTTCTTCCCAGTTTCCCTCTTCCAACAAATCACACACCCCAAGGAGGCGGGTCCCCCTCCCTCTGCTCGCCACCCCATTTCCTGTCCCCGAAACCCTCTTTTTTGTCGCAGTCTCCGGAGCCCCGTGGGCCTCCCCTCCCCCTCCCAACACGCACACAACCCCCTGGCGTCGTGTAGGCCTCGAGGAAAGAGAGAGAGAGAAAAGAGCGAGAGAGAAAGCGAGAGAAAAGAGAAAAAGACACACAAGAATGGGTGGGCCGGGGAGGGGGACCCGCGCCCGCGTCGCCACAGCCCCTGCCCCATTTTGAGCCCCCGCCCGGCCAAATTTGAGCCCTGGGGTCCCCCTTCCGGCCTCGCCCCCCACAGACAGAGCCCCGCTAGCAGGCTACGGGCTCGGGAGCGCGCGCCCGGGGCGGGGGGCGGGCTCGGCGCGCGCGGCCTGCGGGGCGCCCCTCTGGGGCTCCCGGGCCAGGCCGGGCCGGGGCCGGCGCCCCCCGCCCCGCCCTTACCCAGCAGCAGCAGGCGGTGCGTGGCCCGGTAAACCTGCTTGTCCTTCTGCAGCTGTTTCTCGATCTTTTTGTTGGCCTCACGCTGCGCCTTCTCCTCGTTGCGCTGGTCTTCGGTCTTACTGTTTCCGAGGCAGCCCATGGCGGCGGCGGGGCGCGGCCGGGCTGCGGCGGCGGCGGGCGCGGGCGGCCTCACGCGGGCCGAGAGGGCCGGGGCAGCGCCGGGCGGGCGGGCCGGGCGCGGACTCGGCTCCTCTACGAGGAGCGCGTGGGGCGGACTGCGGGACGCGGGCCGCGGGGCGCGGGGAAGGGCGCGAAGGGAAGGGTGGTGTCGGTCGAACCGAGGGGAGAGTGCAGCTCCCCGCCCCTCAAGCCGAAGCCGAGGGGGCTGATGGCCGCCGCCGGGCCGAGGCGGACCAGAGCAGGAGCTGCGGGAGCTGCTGCCGCCGCTGCCGCCGCCGCCGCTCTTATTGCCTCGGCCCGGGCCCCCGTCGCCTCCCCGACCCAAAAAGCGCCGCGGCGGGCGGGGGGAGGCGGGGGGAGGAGGAGGTGGCGGCGGCGAGGGGGGTGGAAGGAGGAGGAGGAGGAGGAGGGATGAGGAGCAGCCGCCGAAGCGGCGGCGGCGGCTGGGAGGGCGGGAGCCGGCGGAGGGAGGTGTCCCCCCGGTTACCCGGGAAGGGGGGTCCCTCCGCCTACCCCCGGCCTGGGACGGGACGGGCAGGGAGACGCCCCCCACCCCCCGGGCTCGGGTCCCAGACGGGCCGGGCCGAGGGGGGAAAGGGGGCGTCTCCGAGCCAGTGACGACCCCTCGCACGACGCCAACGCTCCACCCCCCGGGCCGCGTAGCCCGGCACCCCCGAGGCCTCCGCTCCCCCTCCTCCCGCGGGCGCCACCGAGGGGCCGGGGTGGGCGGAAGGGGAGGGAGTGCGCGCCCGGACTTAGGAAAATTTTCGAAAAGAAGAGAGAGACACTGAGAGAGCCAGAGAGCATAGAGTGTGGAAAAAGCGAGGCGAGCATGAACCAAAGTACAGAGCAACCGAAAAGGAAAATGTGTCCACACACACACACAAATACTAATAAAAATCCACACTACACAGAGATGGTGGTGTCTGGTGGAGGTGGTGGTGGTGGTGGAGGTGGTGGTGGTGGTGGGGGTGGGGTGGGGGGTCTGATTAGATGAGCCTCTCGTCGCGCCCCCGGCGCCGGGTGCCATGGCCGGAGCCACTGGCCCCAGAGCGCCCGCGGCCTCGGCGCCTGCCACGGCCACTCAAGAAGGAGAAGAAGGCGCAGCCCAGGAACATTCTGAAGCAGCAGGTCGCCCCAAACAAGAAGCCACAGCCGCGACCCTGCTCTGTGCGCCTCTGCAGCAGGAAGTTGAGCACCCACGAGGGGCTGCGGATCGAGAAGACCAGGAACACCACGAGGGGCAGATTGGTGCTCAGTGGGCCGGCCTTGAGTGACCCGGGTCGCCACACGATGCCCCCGATACGTGGTAACGCGTAGTAGTCGTCGTCGTCCGAGTCCACATCCCAGTCGGCCCAGAACCTACTCGTGGCCCCGCCGGCGGCGCCCACGCCGACCCCGGCGGCGCCCGCCGCGGCGCCCTCGGCGGCGGCGGCGGCGGCAGCGGCGGCGGCGGCCCCGCGGCCTCGGGCCTCCTGCGAGGCTTCCGGCACCTTCTTCTTCTTCTTCTTCATCATCTTCTCCAATTTCTTCCTCTCCTTCTCCCTCTTCTTCTCTTCTTTTTTTCTTTGCTCCAGCAACTTCTTCTGCATCTTCTTGCGCTCTTTGTCGGTCAGAAACTTCTCGGGAGCCGCTTCCTGCGCCTGGTTGTTCGGGGGCTTCGGGATGTCCCTGCTCCTCTGGGGCGGCGCGAGCGGTTCTGCCGGATCTGCCCAAGCCGCAGCCGCCACGGCAGCTTCGGCAACCACCTCGGCAGCCGCTTCGGCTGTCTTCCTCTCGCTCTCCGCCATCCTGGCTTTGAGCTTCATGGCCATCTTCAGCATGGTGACTTGGCCACCTCGGGGAGCCCGGTTCGCGCCTGGCCTGGGCGCTCTGCTTGCCCCCGGCCTCGGGCTGTCCAGCCCCTGTGCGCCCCGTGTCGGGGGGCTCCGCTGCGGTCCCTGCCGAGCCGCCCCGGTGCGGCGGAAAGCGGCGGCTGCTGGACTTGGGTCTGCTGGGCTGGCTGCCTAATAGTTAGCGTCAAAAAGGATGAGCAAACGAAAAAGGGACACGAACAAACCAAAATGCACCCAACAACAGCGAGACACTAAAAAAGCACCAAGAAATGTCAAACAACTCAAAAAAGAAAAGTGCAAAGGCGCGATGGCACGAGTTTGCTGTTACCCTCAGGCGCTCCTTGGTTTGGCTCTTGGGCACGCCAATGGAGAAGAGAAAAGAGAAAAAGAGAGAGAATTGGGGGGTGCCCGAAAGGCGCGGGGCAGGGCAGCAGCGCAGGGCACCGCTGCCCTGTCCCGGAGGCTCTTGCCCGCGCTGGGCGACTCGCACTGCCGGGCGACTCGCACTTCCGCGGCGGGCCCTCGCGCTCCCCGACTTACATGTGAGTGAGGTGCACTCACACGCAAGGCAGTGCCTGCCGGCCGCCCGCCGCTGCCCCGCGCCGGGACAAGGGTTCGCTCCAGCCGCGGTGCCGCAGCCCCGAAGCCAGAGAGTGAGCGGGCGAGGGAGCGCCCGCCTGGCCAGCCACCTGACGCAGCCGGCTCCGCGGTGCCGACGAGACTAAGTGCCCCTGCCGGGGAACAGCGCTTCTAACCGGCCGATGACGCCCCAGCCTCTTCAGAGGACCGACCCATAGCAGCGGCCCCTATAAACCGAAGGGGAAGCGCAAAAAATCGGTCCACCGAGGACGCACCCAAATGGTCCGCCGCACACCCTAAGGGTGTGAGCCGGTGCGGGGACAGTGAAAGTGTGGGCAGGGGGTATTGGGGGCTTGGTACTGGGGGGCACGGGCGCGCCCAAGACGGTGGGCTCTCGACCCCGCCTCCCAGACCTGCCTCCCAATTTTCGGTGAGTGGTGTAGCCCAGGGCGGCGCTTACCCCTGCTGTGCGCCTCCTTACCTCCAGCTTCCCGGTTAGCGCACGCGGGACTGACACCCACCCCTCCCTCCGAGCGGCGCGTGCCCGTGGAGATAGGTGTCGGCAAACTTAATTCTAATTAATTGCGACGCTTGTACAGACTTTCAGGTCTTCTGATGAGAAAAGTATGCTGGGCGCGCAAAATTAGCATTTCTAGAAGAAACGGGCGGCAGACAGTGCGCAGGCGACAGGAGAGCCGAGGAGCAGAGGCCAGAGTTGTTGAGTCAATGCGCGGGACGTCCTCCCAGGTGGAAGAGGTGGTGGCCTGGCCTGGGCGCTGCGGGGGCTCTGGAACAGAGGAAAAGTAGTTTATGAAACTTCAACTTGTTTGAGAAAGTTTCCAAAGTTCTAAAGTGTCCCATCTCCAAACTTAATAGAGCACAAAATAAGGGCAGGGGCACTAAATTTTCAACTACTTGACTCCTGCCCACTTTTCCAGGGAGCTTGAATGGATCACTTGCTGTCAGAAGTGTGTCTGCTTGGGTATAATTCATTCATTCATTCATTCAATAAATGTTCGGTACAGGCGGGTTCTCCTGGTCCACCATGTGCTCAAGTGAGCAGGGGCAGACAGGTCCTTAGAAGAAGACATGGTGCTTGCCTTGGATGGCACACAGACTTACAAGCCACTAAACCCAGATCTTAAAAGTAATTAGAACTTTTTTCCAACTTTAACTGTCTTTGACTTCTAACTTGGGACGTCGCGGGGGGAGGGGGTAGTTTACCTATGAACATCAATAGTTCTATTCTATAAGGCCTCTATTTTATGAAGGGACAACAGAGGGTTATTCAGAATCACCAAAGAACACTTGGAATTGATAGAAAGCAAAACCTCGACACCAGACCCTCATCGTCCAAAGACCCCTGAGTTTCTCAACTCTGCTTAATAGTTGCCAGTCTCTGCCCAACATAAGCCAGGTCATCGTCACCCTCTGGGTCACGATCTCTCTTCCACACAAAAATACACTTTCTTTTCAAAAAAGCATGATGATCAATGCTTTCTACCTAACCAAAAGTGGATAAAAATAGTTAACTGATAGACCTGACTGTGTTCTTACGAAATTCGGCAATAAATCCTTATGATCAACGATAGCAAGGCCGTTTGAAGATACGGTTCACTATCATTCAATAACTGGATTGGAACTACTTAAAGACAGGGCCCAGGTTTTATATCTTTATATATCAAATAAAAACTTAATTGGTTGAATTTGATTCATCAGTTGTCATTTTTTTAAAATCGGTAGAGATTTCTAAGAGGGAGAACAGGCAAGAAATTTTTGTTATGCTTCACTTGTTCAAAAAGCATCTTCCTTCCTGCTTCTAATGTGGCAAAGCACGAATACATTGTATTTAAGAAGCACAAAGTAAACAGTGACCAATACAACCTTGATACTTACACCAATAATGACACAGTTACAAATAAATATAATGAACTGTCTCCTTATTTGGAAATCTCTGAGTTGGGTTACCACCTTCCACTTTTAGATAAATATCACCCCTGAACTTTAAAAGGAGTGAAACTGTTCTACACTAACGTGCATTCTAGGCAGGGCACAATTGGGACTATTGTCCTTAGAAATGTGTAACACAAGGTCAGGCTTACTCTTTTGAATTTTTAATCTGTCAGGGTATTCCCAAAAAAAAAAAAAACTTTTTTAAAGTGTAGGTTTCACCTATATTTTATTATGACTAACCACTGATGGACAAATAAAGCATTTACTTTGTAAATAAATGGCAGCAGGTGGAACTGAAGGTTTACAGGTAAGCAAATGACACCAGAAGCTCTGAAACACAAGCTGGTTTGTGGTCTGTTGGGTTTTCTGTTTTTATTCAACACAAAGTGAAAGAAGAGATTTTACTTAATTGGTATGGTGAGCTGACACCATCTATAGTTTTTGGCCTAGCATTTGACTTCCCCAGACCCTAAATGTTGTTTTTGTTTTTTTTTTTTTTAAGTCTTTCAGATTTGGAGGCAACCATGTGTGACCTTTTCAGATGAGTTAGTAATTTATTTTAATAGGTCACTACTGTTTTAAGCACCTCATTTATGGTTTGAGAGTGGAATAATTCATTAGCATAATTCTTAGCACACTCCAGACTAGAGTTTTCCAACAGGAGGGGCCTCTCGTTTGGCTTAGAAGAGATGGAAGTTATGGAAACTTCAGGATCTAGAGAGGGACGAAAGGCTAGAATGTCCTGGGCATAAAATGCCCAGGGAAGGCACAGGTCCCGGGCTCAGGTGATGTGCCTCTTGCCAAAGCCAGCCAGTTGGGATAATAACACATCTTTAACCTAAAACACTAGGTCACCTAACGATACAGCTTGGTTAAACAGATGGTGTCACATGCCACACAAAGAGCTATCCTAGCAACGTTGCTCTCTGACATTCCATATTTCACAACAAAGGATGAATTCACATGTTGGTGGTTGAATTTTGTGGTTTTGTAAACTTCATATTTATGGATGGAGCCTGTGTTCCTTGACTTTTCTGCCTCTTCCTTTCTCAGTAAGAAGGCCTTGTCTGCTTTTGGAAGCAATAAACTTCCTACAGCTTAAAATTTTAAAAACATTGTTGTAGTTAGTGATGTAATTCAGTTTTGTGACAAGAGTGTTCTCCTTGGCCCTTCATTAGTTGGGGTCATTTTAAGTTATTTTCCAAGAGCCCCAGAGGAAATGTAATTATAATATTATTTTAATAGTCTAGGAAACAATAAATAGGTTTCCACTGCAACAGAAATTTTGGCTCTAAAGTTTTAATAATAGCATTTAGCATTTCCACAGTGCTTTTTGTCTTCAAAGAACATCCTGCAGCTTTAATTAAACAGAATGACTGAAACTGTTATTACAAATGAATAGTGAAGCCTCTGTCATGGAGATGATGAAACTAGGAATTGCCAAAAGCATTTCCTAGTCCCAGTTAATCCCTGTATGAAGATTTTATTATTTAGGACCCTAAAAGTTCTTAAAAATATAATGTAGTGATTATCTAGGGCATTTTTTTTTCTTGTCATATTCACTGGTTAGTAATTTCAATCACAAAGTAACCCTACACTAGCATTCACAACTAAATGTGATACAAAACTTCATTTTGGAAGGCTTGAAGTCAACTGCTGAAAAATTAACTACCTAGCCATATGAAATTTCCCTATTTAATCTCCATCAACTAATTTTCAAATTAATTGTTTTAAATTCAGAAAATACTCTAATTCAAACAGTGGGAGGGTGCACTGACCAACATGTTTGGACCTAATTTCTTGAGCCAGTGGCTTTGAGAAGCTGTTCAACCATCTACTTAGAACCATGGCACACAATCTGAAGGCAATTTCTGGTCTTCCTGACTCTGATGAGCAGGTGTTATCTACACAGAGAAATAAACCCACTGGTACAACCAAAAGGGAGTGCCCCTACAGACACAGGCAGTGGCATAATCAATTACAGAACTAAAATTAAAACCCGGCAAGAAGACTGAGCAAGCCCCATTCTCCTAGGAATATGTCAACAACAGTAAGAGGCCGATGGGCCACTTCATGGAGATCTTAATTGAGTACAAAAAAAAAAAAAAAAAATTAAGAGTTTTACCATTCTACAGCAGGAAAGTTAATTTTCCTAAACTAAAATATCCTTCACTTCCCTTGGGGGGAAAGTTTCATGAGGACTAAGGTAATGGGAAAACCTTTTGCTTCGAACTTTAAACTTGGCCTTGAAAATGGAAACTCATTCAGGATGGGCAATAGGGCAGCGAGACTAGGTAAAAATAGGCACAGGTCAGTTCGTTTTTGTTCTTATTTACAAGACACCTTCTTTAAATGACATTTTGACTCAGCACCTTACTAAACAAATCACAACAGGGAAAAATGAAAACCCGGTTGGCCCAGGTGGCCATCTGATGCTGTGACCGATCGCATGCTCTGAAGCCCTAATCACATTCCCTTAGGTACAAGAAGAATCGATATGATTTTAAAGATTTTAGGCTATTTTTCATTTTCAATTCTTTATACAACTACAGTTCAGAGAGTTGAAAACACTCAATTAATCAGGCAATTCATTTCTTTAGTTAAACGCTACCGTGTGGGTATATATAAATGCGACAGCTAAGTAGAAGTGTCACGTCTTCAGTTTTTACCTTATTTACCTACCACGAAAATAAAGATAGGTCATCATTTTCAAAAAGCCTTGCAATTAGAGAACAGCCTCAGTTTGGGACAACTGGGCCTCTGAATGGGCTAGGGTGCCCTTTGCCTTCCTAGTTGAAACCCCCTCTCTCGCCCCACTTCCCTCTGCTGTTGGTAAACTCAGCACTAAACAATTCATGTGACATAATTCATCACACCTCCATTTCAAAATTCAGTGTTTGCTGGGGAGCCCCAAGGCTTCGCTTCCACTGCCCCTCGACAATTTATGGACTGCTTGGCAGGGCGCACCCTGTCTCTTTCGAAGGCCTTTGCTGACCCCTGGAAGTTACCAGGAGGAGAAAAATTATTCAGCTCAAGTATCAAGCATTTGCAACCACTCTGGAAATCAGACAAAAGACATGATTTTATGAGCTACTGGGCTCCTCTCTGCCCCCAGCCACGTCCTGGGGTCTCCGCACACTGCCCAGTACCGGGAGACCTGCCTCTGCCCACTGTTCTGAACATTCCTGTCTCTCAGTTGCCTTAGTCTCCACTACCTTCTCAGATTACCGCTCCTTTTGTGCTAATTATACCGAAAAAATGGAAAGAATGTCGCTGACTTTACAAAGAGCACAAAGCAGACTTGCTTTAAAAACTAAATATAGCTGATTTCGTTCAGGAGGCAGACAGACTCGGCCTTCAGGTAGTTTGGCCTATGCAGATGAATTGCAGATGGGCGATTCGTCTCAGCTATTGGGAGGACAAATTAAAAATGTGTGTTGCTTTGGGGGGATAAACATAAAATGAGAAGTTCTGATTAACGATGATTTTTTTCCGAGCATTTAATTGTAAATTAAGATTTGCCAATGATGACAGGCTAATTTAAGCTACCCTGAAAAGAAGTGGAAGCCGTCAACTATAGGAAGCAGTACTTGTACTATATAATGCAGGACAAAATATAAATGAAATGGGGGGAAAAAAAAGAAGAAAAAGAAAAAATGTCTAACTTGTCTTCTGGAAGGCTCTGGCTACCATAGAACAAGAGAATGTTTTTGTAGTCCCTGTTCTCCACTGTGTAAGAAAGCAGTATTTTCTAAGACATAACTGGGAACAGTGTATTATTCCCATTAGCCAAGCGAATTACAGGTTACTCCCCTCACCACCACCCTAAAATCCTTAAAGGGTTAATCAGTAAAGAGCAGCAGCTTGGAATGATTTATTATTTTTTTTCTAAGGAACATTAAATACTGAATTGTTCATGCTGAAATAATGCTACAGCTGTGATCCATGGGGCAGGATTTTGGACACTGGCTCAAGTGACAGGTGTACTCATTGTATGCCCAGCTCGGCTGAAATTGGGATGCCTAACTCAAATTTTTCCCCAATTAACTGTTGAGGATTCTAGAGCCGGCCAGGAAAGAGCCTTTTGCCACAGGCACAGAAGACCATGTGTGCTCAGCCTTCAGTGAAAATGTCAGCCCTGAGGGAGAAGGGAGCCATTGCTTCCTGATCATAAGAACGAGAATATTGAGATGCACCTGCAATGTCTGAGAATGCAGGGGACAGAGAAGATCTGATTGGGACTGAAGCTTTCCAGGTTTTAAAGTGAACAGGCCTGTACTACCACTCAGCTTTTGGAGGATTTTAGCAATCGAAGCAAGCCCGAGATTCTAGGAAATGTGTCAACAAAATTGGTATTATTAGAGGAAGCAGCACCAAGTTAGAGATGCAGGGTCTAATCTGTAACATGCTAATTACACCTATTTCCATTGCAAGGTTGGAGTGACCTGACGCCAAGAAATAAACGCTCTGGAAAGCTAGCCTTCCCTATCCAGAAGACCTGAACAGCTGGAGTGCGGAAACGCTGGGCCGAGCTTCCACTCAGGCTCCTCGGTCCAGCATGATGTGAGAGACTGGCAGACCCCCTACACAGTAGCTAGTTCTCAAGAGAACTTGGCAACAGTGAAGGAAGACAGGTGGGACTCTATCCCCAACCACGGGGGTTCTGGTGTAAGCTCAGTGTGTCAATGAGAAGGCTGCCCCTGCAATGCCAAAGCCAGCTGAGCAAACTATACTATCCCATGGCACGTCCTGCTCTCAGGAGTGAAGGGAGATGAGGTCAGACTGTGCTTTGCTGAGCCATTCCACTGACAGGAAAGGTCCTGGGTCCCTGGTCTTTGTCAAGGTGATGCCAAATACCCCTACCGTACAATAGAAGTTGATATGGATCTTAGCTGGGACCCAGGGATGAGATAAGACACCTCATCTGTAAGTTAAAGCAATATTCCATTTACCTATAACCATTAGAGGCAGCCCAAAGTCTAGAAAAAACACAGATGATCCAAAATTTACAACCTAATATTATTTAACACCATGTCCCTGGGAGGCACCCCAGAACAGGGTGATTTAAAGCAATCCTCAGGCTGAAAAGTAAGTTTTTAAAATACTCTTCTATTAACTGAATCAGAAATTATCTTAAAGGCATCATTTCAATAAGATGCCATAAATTAGTTGAATGAATATTCAAAAAACCCAAAATGTTGACTAACTAGTATAATCCCCAAGTAGACTTAATATTTTCATCTTCAGTATAAAATGCCTTTATATTTTATTTATGTTGCATATTCTTAAATATGTTAAACATATATGTTTCCCACACGTTGGCATAACTACATAGCCACTAAATTTATTGAGGGGTAGGGAAGGCAGAGAAGAGAATTATATTTTAAAAAGACAGAGAGAGAGAGACTACAAGACAGAACTCTCCAGCAAACATCTAGTTTCTAAAATGGATGCCAAAAGTAGAAGAGATTTTGAAATAAGAAATAGATGCCTAATTTCTAAAATGTGTAAAGCAAAACAGCAAATCTGCCAAAAGAAAAAAAGCTACTAGCAGCAGGCAGAAAAACCTCAGGAAGACAAACAAAAAATCATTATAATGCATAGTAATTGAACCCTTGCTTAACCTTCCTCCCCGTACCTGATAATTCTATGAAATCACCTGGCTATCATTCTTCTCCTTCCAGAAACATGACATTGATTTGTCTAGCAAACACTCATTATTAGAATCCTGAGGTCTGCTTAATGAGGCTACTAATAAATCTAAGTCATCAATTCTTGACCTGCTGTCC
Source organism: Galagoides demidoff (assembly GCA_963574575.1). Taxonomy (NCBI): domain Eukaryota; kingdom Metazoa; phylum Chordata; class Mammalia; order Primates; family Galagidae; genus Galagoides; species Galagoides demidoff. Next base: position 14,872 of record CAUYQV010017686.1, read on the forward strand.
CCACCCCCTGAAATTCTCAGTTTGTGATAAACTGCTGAAAACACATTTTTAAGGTCTGCGACAGCAACATAAAAACAAAGACTAAAGGCTGGGCTTTCCAGATCTTGTCACCCCAGGGAAAATAAGTTAGATTGATTACGAAGAGTATCTGGGGGTTACATCAATACCCTCTTTGGGCAGAGCTGTTTGCAAAGAGAAATGAGCTGCGCCAGGCTGAGGCAGGAAAGGAGATGTGTCAGGGAGTGTCGCCCCTCTGCCTCGGCTTCTCCTCCTCCTCCCTCACCTGCCTGGCGCTCTGCAGCATTGAGAGGGGCCAGGAAAAATTCCCAGCCAAGAGTCCCCATGGGTTATGCCCGAGAGAAAGAAAAAGAGAGAAACAAAGGAAAACAGATCATCTCATCTTAGTTTGGTAACTTTGAGATAGAATTTGGGAGGGGGGAGGTCAGCTTGTTCCAAGAAAGAGAATCATGGACATTTTTTCTATTTTATAAAAGCCATACTTTTTGCCCCTACTTTTGGATGGCTGGATGGAGCAGGTTGTAACATAAGACAAAATACAGACGAGTGGCTTTAGTTTCTTCTAAACCCTAAGATGGCCACAAATTTTGACTCTGATGATGATGTTGCTGAGAATCTAGCTATAAAGATGTCTCTCCAGGCTGTTCTCCTTCCGTGCCCACCTGTAACAACCAGCCTGCTCCTTCCTTCCCAGCTCCCCTCTGCAGCAGATTTCAGATGGCTACTGCAGAGAGCAGGCGAGATTCCTAACATCTTTTGCATGTGTACGCTCCCTTCCTCATCCCTCAGTGTACAGGCTGGCTACTAGTTCTGTTCTGTAGATAAAATTTAGTTTATGCACAGCATATGTGCTGTGTTGGGCTGACAGGGGGCAGGTGGTTGGAGGAGCTGATCTGCTCAACTATTCAGCCATACTGGTTGTTTGTAGATGAAATATCTGTTTGCTTTTTCACGATTGAAGTTTTGACCAAATTGATTGGATGCCTTGGTGTCAAAAAGACAAAAACTCAAGCCAAAAAGGTCACTGGAATAGGGCGTCTGTGAGCAATGAAAAAGCCATAGTAACAGCAGGAAGCATCACGTGTTTCCAGCAATGAAAATCTGAGTTTTTAGATGGTGCTGAATGATGTAAAATTTACCAGAGAAAAGCTACAGGTAAAAGAATGGACCTTTTAAAGGTTATATTGTTCCTATTTACTTGGCTTTGTCATTGCCATAAGTGGCTTAGAGCCCCCCCCTTTTTGTTCTCTATAAAATGTAAATGGTCTAAAATTAAGAAGCCATCTAATCTCAACCAATATTAATGCTGACATGAAAAATGAGGCCAATTCTTCAGACATGATCACAATCACCAATACCTCACATTAACTGATTGCCTATGTTTCTCAAAAACCTGAATATTTTCCTCTTCCAAAGTGCCTATTTATTTTTAAGAGGGGATAAAATCCTCAACTACTTCACTTATTCTGACATTGAAAATGCACAATCTCCTAAAATGGGTTTCCTCAGACCTCCGGGCTCAGCAAACATCTATATCTGATTTGTCTGGCTTTGTTTTTTCTTTTTCCTTTCTCCAAACTAAAATCTTTCAAAAATAAAATATCTAAGCAGCTCAAGGGTCATAAGTCAGGATGCTGTCCTTGGACCCTTCTCCTTCCAAACGGAACTGCTGGCTCCTAATAATTGCTTTCCAAGAGGAAAATGAGAAAAATGAATTTTAACATATTTTTCAAGTGTTTTTCTCTAAATTGGTCTATTAAAATCAGCGAGATCACTGTTCCTCCATCTCCATAGCAAGCAGAATCATGGTACATGGAGATAGGGAATAATTTCATATTTCAAGTTGGCTCAGATGGGAAGATTGCAGTTGTTCTGGGGAAAGGAGATATCTGAGGCCCTGCAGTACCGCTCTGCCATGTCAAGACCACTGCCTCCTCCCACGAGATACTGCAGCTGTTGCATTTTGCTTGTTAATGCTCTCACTAAGCGTAAGAAATAAAGTGATTTTGCCCGTAATGTCCATAATTCACCTAGCACAAAGCCCTAAGTCCCTGCTGTTTCATTATAAGCTGTCCGTTAATAATCATCAAAATTAGAAGTGTTGCTGGCTGCATGACAATTTTGAGGAGAAGAGAATAAAGAACCCCAGAAAATCATAAATTGTTTGGGGAAGTTGCTGCATGGATTATCTCCTGGGGTGGGGTGGGGTGGGGGTATGACACCCACCGGTGTCTAATTCAAGGCTAGGGGCTCTCCTGGGGGTGGTCTCCCTTCTCACATAGATGCAAAAGCAGCCGAGAGGACCAGGCTCGGAGCCTGCCTTCGGCTCTGCGTGATTCTGCACTGCAGGCTGGAGAAGCAGCCTGCTCTTCGTGTGCACGCAGTGAAAGAGCCCTGAAAACACGGAGGTCCGTGAAAGGAAGCAAAAATCACGTACCTTCCTACCTTTGTGTCTGTCTGTCTTCTCTCAGCCCCCTTTATCCCTGGGGACCCCACAGCTAACCTAGACACATTTGTACTTCCCATTCCCTGGCACTGAGGCTTTTTCCAGCTGTGAAAGTCTAGGATTCAGTTTTCTTTCTAAACCCTGCCGGCCCTGATTTCCCAGGCCACCTTTGGGGGTTACAGCAAACGCATAGGTGTCTCCTGTAGATTCAATGCCTGAGGGCCACACAGGGATTACAGACCAGGCCAGGAGGTGGGCAGGGGGACACAGGGCCCTGTCCTTTATCTTGGCTTGAGCTGAATATAGCCTGTCAACAGCCGATTCTCTAGCTCCTTCCCTATCTAGCATGGCTGGCTTCTGCCATCAGAACATCTGTCCCAGGCTCTAGTTTATCCATTTGAACTTGGGTCTGACTTAGCATCTGGCTTTAAAGAAAAACATCATTTTCAACATGGAGGGTGTGGAGCAGAGCACAAACTAGCCCCACAGGGGAAAGGGAGAAGCCGGCATCCAGCAGGTTGATAAATCCTGCCTGTTGGGCTCTTCCTGTTCACAATCTACCCCTGGCTGAAAGCAGTGAAGCCAGCCCCACGGAACTGGCTCGTGGAGCAGAGTGAGGGAGGGGATTTGTGTCCCCCCTCCCAAGTCTATCCATCATGCCTCAGTGACAGCTGCTCCACAGCTCATCTCTTTCAGAGGCCCCCTCTCTTTCCCCCACCACAAGCCTCCTCTGTAAAAACCAAAAAACATCTTGTTCTTTCATCATAATTAAAGTGCTGTCAGGGAAAATGGCATGGCTGAGTTTTGCTGCTGTTGAAATGACCCTCTCTCTCCCGTCTTCTCTCATTTGCTAAAGTGGTCCTTTCTCTGCCTGAAATCAGGCCCTTTGGTGATGGAAATTTTAGCTTAAAGTAGAGAGTTCCAAGCAGAATCCTAACCTTGGGAGGGTTAGGGAGAAAATCGATGTTTTTGAGCCAGCCTGTATCTGCAGTGAGGTGCTGGCAAGGCCATTTTCATCTGCAGAGACGGTGGTGGCAGCTAGCTCTGGGCTTCTGATCCATGCAAGGTCTTCTCATTACAAGTCATTGTCAGGGTACACAATTTAGCAAAACTTGGAGGCTGAATCTCCCCAATGACTTCACTAAGGGACAGGAAGAAGCTATTTAGAAAGAAGCATGGAGTTTCTGGATCTAGGGAGATAAAATCCAAATGTCTTTCATGCTCAGAGGGAAGGCATGACTGTGTATTTTATATCGTCTCTGGCTTTCGTGCTTGTATGTTTGAAATAAAGCTGTAACTCACATGCAAAATTAAATGCCCTACTCCTGGCTGGATGTCCCCCAGCCACACGGGGTGGGGTGTGGGGGGGGTGCTGTTACTTCTCATGGGTAGTTTATACTGCCACAGGTAGGGGGTCTTTCTAAAATCTCATTATGTGACAATTTTATTCTAATCCTCTTAGCTATCATAGAACTTTCTGAAAAGAACATTTTGGGTGGGTAACATTAAAAAAAAAAAAAAACCTATGCCCCTGAGGAATCTTGAGCCATTAGAATCCATGACATATGCTCAAATACGCATTATGGCAGGAATTCATAATATTCATCCTAGCCTTCAACTACTTACATTTTAAAGAAACTGGAGTGTCAGAAGCTTTCAAAATTAGCTTAATTTCCTTTTCCCAAAGATTGTGCATTTCAGAAGGGCCCCTTTTAAGTGACACTAGGGAGTTTAATTGGCAGGCTTCCGGGTTTCCATAAGGGTATGCTAATATCTGGCAAGTCAAGATGGCACTTTGGGCCTCCCTGATTGATCGAATAACTAGTTGATTGATCAATAACTAGTCACTAATATACCTCTGAATAAGATGTGAAATCAACCCAGGTGCCACTAAGCTCTGGCTTTTCTGAAGGCTATAACCACAGGACAGTGGAGGCTGTTTATGTAACATACAAACAAGGCTGCTTTGCCACTTGCCGGTTGCTGGCCTGGCCTCCTGCTTCCTCCATCCTCTGCTTCACAACTCCCCTCCCCATTATATTTCTTCTTAAAGATGGCAGAGCAACACTACAAATCTTAAGCCTCTTGTATTTCCTGACTGTTCTGTGTGTCACAACCACAGACCTTGGAGAAAAACATGGGGCTTATCATCTTTGGCCTGGGCTGACTGAGCCAGGCATCCCGAAGGCTGTGAGCTGGACCTGACTCTGCTGCTGGATGGGGTGGGGGGTGCCCATTGCTAGGCAGGATACCACTAAGGCACTATGTTTTAGAGTGGGGGGAAGGGGTCCCCACATCCTAGGGCCATAGGGGAGAAAAGCCAACTCACTGATTAGGGGCTGCTAGGCAAGGACAAGTGAGGGACTCTCACTGCCCAAATGCCTTTTCAAAGCCTCCTGTTAGATTGTACTCTTCAGGGCCCCTCAATTAAAAATGTGACTCTCTGGGCTTTCTGGCCTCATAGAGCTCTTATTAAAATGCAAATGTCCCTTAAGAGTGGCCCTGTAAGCCTTTGCCAGCTAATGGGATTAACTGAACAGAACACAGCCACCTGCAGGGAGGTGAGGAGGCCTGCAGATCGGCCAAATCTCCACTTTCAGATTTGCTGTCCTTCCGCTTGTCCCCCAACTTCAGAATACAAAATTTAGGCACTCCTGTTTCGGTCATCTTTGAGGAGTGATGAGCTTCAAGGAGAAGCCAAAACTTAATAATTCTGTAAATCTGAATTGTACTGACTGTGGAACAAAACTCATCTGGGAGTTCCTTCAGTTCAGTCACCAACACACACAAAAATTCCCCTATCTTATTTTTAATATAAAAACAATCTATATACCTGTATTACAAGCATTTTTATATAAAGGTTATAGATCATGTGCTGAACATTATAGAGACCTATAGATAAGACATCTTATTAAAAGTATTTACAAAAGGAAAGTTGAAAATAAAATCCTGGAAATTAAAAGTATATTTTTCTTTGCACAATGACTGGGAATTAATTATAGTGATTGAATATGGAATATCTCTATCCACATTAGGGAATGGGAAGAAAGGGCCAATGCTCAGGATCTAAGATGGAGGGCCAGAGCTAAGATGGAGGGCCAGAGCTAAGATGGAGGGCCAGATCTAAGATGGAGGGCCAGAGCTAAGATGGAGGGCCAGATCTAAGATGGAGGGCCAGAGCTAAGATGGAGGGGTCAGATCTAAGATGGAGGGCCAGAGCTAAGATGGAGGTACAGATCTAAGATGGAGGGCCAGATCTAAGATGGAGGGCCAGATCTAAGACAGAGGTGCAGAGCTAAGATAGAGGTGCAGAGATAAGATGGAGGGCCAGAGCTAAGATGGAGGGGTCAGAGCTAAGATGGAGGGCCAGAACTAAGATGGAGGTGCAGAGCTAAGATGGAGGTACAGATCTAAGATGGAGGGCCAGAGCTAAGATGGAAGTGCAGAGCTAAGATAGAGGTGCAGAGTTAAGATGGAGGGCCAGAACTAAGATGGAGGTGCAGAGCTAAAATGGGGGGCCAGAGCTAAGATGGAGGTACAGACCTAAGATGGAGGTTCAGAGCTAAGATGGGGGGCCAGAGCTAAGATGGAAGGCCAGAACTAAGATAGGAGTCTGGAGCTAAGATGGAGGATGGGAGGTAAGGGGAAGGCATGCTACAATACATCAGGACTTCTGATGAAATTACCTTTTCCCATCCAACTCTCAAAACTCTAGTCTATGACACAGACAGAAGATTCTAAGGTTAGGTGGAAGAATTTGGGCCCACCCCCAAGAGAATTTCACTTCTAAAGGATTCTGGAAGGTACAGTTTGACTCTGCACAGAGCACAGATGCAAGAAGGGAGCTAGCACAAGGCAATTCTCAGGAACACTCCCGGGCTAGGCCTCTGGACACCCTTCTGGAAGCAAGCTTGTCCCCTTAGCATGGCTAGTAGCCCCCTGGGTTCCATCTCCCTGGAGAAAGCCCTCCTTCTTGATTGACCCTGACTGACAAGTTATCAACACTGAGGTCTACCCTATGACCAAAGAAGGCTCAATCACTCCTGTTGGTGTAGAAATTTTCACCCTCAGACTGACATGGGAATCTGAATGGTTGTGCCTATCAGATGTCTAGACATAGCTGTTTGTTTTGACCCACAGATCTTTCTGTGTTTTCTGTAGTTTAATTATCAGCACTCATAATACTTTTATGTAAGGCCTGATTTGGTTTGCTTTTGGAGATCTTAGAAGGTTGCTAAAGTCTGTCGTTTGATAATCTTTCCATCTTCCCCTAGCTGCTCTATCTATTCCCTATTTTTTACTTAGCAGAGATCACCTGCTCTTGGTAATATCCTGGGTTTGTTTTGATTGTGAGTCCATCAAGGGAGCACCAATGTCTTACTCCTTTGTCTTCCCCATGGGAAGGGCACACATTTGACACTCAACATATATATGTGTGTGTGTGTGTGTATTGAACGAATGAATAAATGAAAATGCCTACATCGAGGCAAACTCACCGACCCAGCAAGGATTCATTCTCCTAAGAGCCTTGGCAGACACGTGACTGGCTGGTGCAAGCTTAGTGATGCTACTAGAGAGGCAAAAAGGAAACAAGTCTATTTCAACCCACAGGTTAACCAAAGAGTTAGGCAATAACTTATCAGTAAGGGAAAATGGCTGCATGTACACAGTATACCCAGGACCAGGAAGGATTCCATGCTTTTTGCCAAGTGAGACATCACTACGTATGAGTAGACCTCAGATCTGCCAATAGTCACAAATGTGAAGAATTACTTTGTGACAACTGTTTTCGTTTTGGACTTAACTTTTGCACTTAACTATTTTCCCAAATTAGGCGTGTCATTTTATGCTAAATTTCCACCAGACACTTCCCAATGGCATTTCTTTCTTTCTTTCTTCCTGAGGAACAGCCATGACCCCCCAATCCCCAACAATTCTGAAATGTCACAGAAGGCCCATTTTATAAACATATTTGTGGTGAGCTCCTTTTCTTGGCTATTAGAATAGCAATTGTTTTTTTCCCCCATTGGTCCCTAACCAGTTATTTTACTCAGTCTCAAAGCAACACAAATTTAGCTCAAATCAATTAGCAACACATTTCTAACTCTTGGCGCTTGGGAAGGACATGAACTTTTCCTAGTGGAAAGACGCTAAGCCTTGAGCATGAACTAGGGTTAGCCCACAAAGCCACTTCTGCCAAGGGGGGAAAAAAAGTCCAACCATGAGAGAATAGGGCCCTACCACAACAAATTAGGGTGGGATTTTTAGTTCTTTCTCCTGAGCTGATGAATAAATCACAGGACACACAGAAAGGCAGATGAGGGAATATTTTCCCAACAAACGCCAGGAAGCTGAAGTTCTGCTCTTGCGATCTGTGATGTTCTCACTGCCCTCACCCCCCACCCCAGAGCAATCAGTCTTATCCCCCTCTCCTCCTGCTTCATACTTCCCTGTTTTCATCCTTGCTGAATAGAATTGTCTCCCCTCTCTAATGAATGTCCCCCAGTAGAATAAAACTTGTTTTTCAAAGGTGGTGGGGGGGGTGGGGAGAAAGGAAGGAAGAGAGGAAGGAAAGGGAAAAAAAGAGAAAGGAAACAAAGCCTCCTTCTGAGTCTGCCTGGAGCCGACTTCTTGAGGATATCAGATCGTGATATTCTAAGGATTTCCTCCACATGGGAGATGTATGCTGAATGTATAGGCTGTTTGCTTTTAAAATTAGTATTTGCTTTGTTTTGTTCTGGGTAATTAATTATTGAACCAAAGAACTCATGAAGTTTAGACTTTTTTTTTTTTTTTTTTTTTTTTTTAAGGGCAGAGTTCTTAAACCCTACAAAGTGGGATGAGGCATGTGGAAACACTTGGAAAATCAGGTTGTCCCAGAAGTGGGTATATTACTAATTCTGAAATAAGGCAAAAATTGGACAATCATCTTAAGATCAGGAGAGAAAAGTTCTGGGAAGTAAAAAGGGTCCCCTGTGGGCAAGAGGGCAGTGGTCAGAGCTCAGAGGACGATGGTGGCCTCTGTCCTGCTCTTCTTGGTGGCTCTTGGACGCACCTGGGACCTCGTGGGGGCTGTGGGTGGGCAGGGGAGGGAAGATGCTCTAGCCTGGACTTCTTGGGAGCCTGTCCCCTCCTGCTCCTGCCCCTAAGCCTGCCCATCCACTGTGCTGGCATCTCCCTTCCTGGCAGCTGTCCATCCCTTGCTTGGCATGACTATAATTACTTGCAACCCGATCTGTTCTGGACTAGAAGGTACTAGAGGGCAGGGATTCCATCTGGTGCTTAGCGCTAAAGTTGGCAAAAGTGCTGTTTCTTTTCTTTTTCCCGTCCCATTCTCTCTTCCTTTCTCTCTTCAAAATTTTTAATTTCATCTTTGTATTAATTTGCCTCTTCCTTTCCTTGTTCACATTCCTTTTCTCTCTTTGTCTCTCTCCTTTTACTATAAAGAGGTGGTTTTTAACTTCTGAGTTGTTCACAGGGACCCAAGAATTTCAAAATCTAGAGGACAAAGGAGATCAAATTTTGTGCCCCCTTTTCCCACTCTAGTGAAAAGATTGAGCAAGTCAAAGAAAGGTGGAGAAGGTGGGGGAAACCTCTAACGAAATCAGCCTATTTGTGCGTGTAGGGGAGAGTGAAATGCAAAATTTCACTCTTTTTTAAAACATCTACACATCTGGGTAAAGAACAGGGGGAGATAAAGAGAAATAAAATCATAGCAGGATGAGGGCAGGGTAGGGGATTTCCTGCAATATTATAATGCCATTTTAACAATAAATACAACTTCTAGAAGAAAAAGGGCCAGGCCAAGTGTGGAGGGTGGGCTCCAAGTGTGGGAAGTGAAAGTGGACAGGTTGGTCCCATGAGGGAGAGTTCTAAAAAGATGTAGTCTCCTATAGAGAAAGGATTTGTGTGTTTGTGGCAAAGAAACCCACCAATCAACAGACCAAAGGCCCCTGCTCCCCAAAAACACAGAATGGCAGTATTGGTGTGAAATCTAAGGTCTCTAGGACCAAGACAGGATGAGACCCCTACCAAAGACACCCCTGGAAACATGGGCTTCTTTCCCTTCAGGTTCCCTACATTTTATCTAGAGAATTCTAAGAGATCCCACTTCCTGATGGTGAATATAGCCATTCTGAGTTCTCTGCTGACCTCTGGTGGGGGAGGAGTTCAACTAACACAAGACAGGTGCCAGAAACAGGCAGATGCCCACCCTGACCTCATCTGTACCCCAATATCCACCTGAGGGATGAGCCTTGCTCGACCCTCAGCCGACCCTCAGGGGTAGATCAGTAGTTCTGGGGAGGGCAAAGTGCAAGAAAAGCTTTAAAGAATCCTCAGAAGAATATGGGTGTAAGAGAAGACTGTGATAGCAAAGTAGTTAACTTAAAAAGAAAAATTTTCAGAAGCAGGATAGGGGGCCTGTTTACCTTAAGTTAATCTTTCTTATTCAGTTCCTTTGACTTTATAATTTTGACAAGGTGAGAGAGAAAATATGTATAAGATCGGGTGGGATCTTGGGGGTAAGTTTGACCAGAAAGAAATAAATCCCCATTAGAGGACTCTACAGGCCCTTGAGTGGAATCCCGTGTGGCCCTTCTCAAGAGATGGGGAGGGGCCCAGGGCACCTCCTCTGATACCAAGGAACTTGTTCTCACACACCATCTGATCCACCTTCCCCTCAACTGGAAACTAGGCCTAAAGCAGACAGAAGTGACCTGTCCCAAGGCCAGTGTTGGGCCTGAGCTTGACAATGGGAGTCCAATTCCTAGACTCGCTAATAAGAATGCCCCACACTTCACTGTCCACTGTAAGCAGTGAGAAGCAGAGAGAGACTGAGGAATGAAAAACTTTAAACAAGCTCTGAGATCTCTGAGATCCCCCAAAAGCCAAAGATGGTTTTATAAGTGGGAAAATAGCAAAGATTCCTCCCTAGCCAGTTCCTTTGCTGAACAAAACCCTCGAGTGTGCACCCCAAATTCTATTCCTTCCTCCTTTTGTATCTTTCAGTATTGTCTCAAATGCTTCCTACTCCAGGAAGGCTCCTTGGGTTTCCCTGATGGCAAGTGGACCTCCAAATCTCTTTTCTAACCCTTGACTGGGACGGGAACGAATTGGCCCCCAAACTCTGCTCCTGCAAAGATTCTTCCAGAAACTTCTGGGTAACCAGAAATTATTAATTATTTACCAAAGGGTAATAGATGGCCCTAAATTTTGATTTCCTATACAATCTGCCATTCTGGAACAGGAACTTGAAAAATCATGTGTATGTTTGGGGGGGGGGGCATGCCTCTTCTATTTAAACTTTTATAAGAGAATTACATAAGTTTTAAAGTGACAAGGACGTCCCTCTCATTTTTCAAATAAGGAAAACAGGAACCCAGGAGATAAAGAGAGTTCTCCAAGGTCTCAAAACCAGTTTTCTAGAGAACCAGGACAAGGGCTAACTTGGAGGTCACCCTGACAGTACATTTTCCTATATGGGTTAAGGTCTACAAACTCCCTAGATAAAAGTGACAGGACTTTTCCTCAGATGTCAACTGCCCAACTGAAAACCTTTGAAAACATCCCTAGACCTTGGGGGTCAGGGACTGCGGAGGGAGGGTTTAGGGAGGGGCTGCGGAGTTCTGCCACAGGCGAGGCGGGAGTGAATTTTGAAAAGCCAGGCTCTCAATTGTAAAAGCCGAGCGCCATCTGCCAGCCAGTTTGAAGCAGCCTTGCTTTATTTTATTTTCCCCACTTCCCGGCCCTGAAATGGTTAGTGGGCTATTCTCCCCTCTTTCTCTAAAAACAAACAAACAAATAAACAAAAAAAACAAGCAAACAAAAAGACTCCCTCCATAAGAATCTTGTTTTTAGAAATAAAATCTCAGAAGAGAGTAAAAAAAATAAAAGAGAAAGCAAAAAGGCGAGAATTTCTTAGGAGACTGATTTCTGCTCCCCTATTTCTGAACTGTGCCAACTTTTGAGAGAAATGGGGTATGCCCTTTTCTCCATCCTAAGGCATCCCTGGTGAGTTTCCTCCTTTCTGGCCTCTGGCAGAACAGGGAGAAATCAAGGTTGCAGGGTCAGAACAAAAAACAAAAAGAAAAGGAAAGAGAGGTGTCCACTATGTATCAGCCCAAGTCTGAGGCCAAGATGTCAGCAAGGATTCTGGGTTTGTTCTGGCAATGGAGTTGGAGTCTCTACAGAGTCCTCTTTCTCCAGCTCTCCCTGCCCTGCCCCACTTTGGGTCTTTACTTCTTTATACATCAAGTTGAACACAGATGTGCCCCTGGCCTCTTCTTGGACAGCCCATTAAATCTAAGTCACTCCCCTGACCATGGCAGGACCCTGGGCAACCTCAGCAGAATCACCACAAAATGGAGCCTTGTCAATATTTTTAAGACTCAAACTTTGGCCTTTTCTGGATGTCACTTGGCAAATTCATGGAATCCTAGAATAAAGTGCTAGAATCAACTAAGGTCACAGGAATGAGGAACCCTCCACCAACTTAGCCAGGCTCTTCCCACTATCTTAGAACCCTCCCAAAGAGTTAGGGTTTCTCTGCCCACCCCACCCCACCCACACAGAAGTATATTAGAAGATAGGGAAGGGTGATCACTACAGGCTCACAAAGCCCAACTGCCCTGGGATAAGCGATTTATTTCAAAGGAGTGCTTGGGATGGCTGCGTCCCATCAGGGACTTCTAAAGACTTCTCCAAGTGTCCATCTTAAAACCAGCTCTGGCCATTTGTTTTGCAAAACAAAATTATCTAATGCGCTTCCCTCTTAGCAGCTAAAAAAAAAAAAAGAAATGAAATCACGTCTTAAATGCTTAATTATAAATAGCTGGAAGTTTTCTGGCAATTCGATTTTTAAAAATTTTCCCTTAACTTCTGGCATTTGTTTTTGGGTTCTGCGCTGAGTCTTCTAAGCATTTCCTTGGAAAGATGTTGCACTTGGTCTCAGGCAAAATGTCAAAATCAACATTTAAAAAGCTTGCCTTGGGTAATTTCTAGGATTCTGCAGTAAGGAAGTCTCTAGTTAGGAGTTGTTCAGCTGGACTTGGGGCATATAACACTAGTCTTCAGACAAGTATTGACTTCAAATGATATTTTAAATTTTACAAGTCTAATACATATCAAACAATCCCTTTCTACCTCTCACCCTTTGGTGATACTCATAGTAAAAGTAAATAAGTGTTTAATTACGTGTGTATGTCTGGAGTATAGTGGTTATTGTTTCATTTTAATTTTTTTTTCTTGGCCTTTCCAATGAAATTGGCACAAATTCCAAACTCTCTTAGAAAAATAAGAAAAAAGCAAAAAAAATTGTTTGTTTTTTAAATTAGATCCCCGATGAATCTGTAACATCTGAAAACTTTACTAAAAGACCAAATGGGAGCAAAAATATAAATGTGCTAGAGTCAAAATAATGATAAAGAAGCAATAAAGTCCTCTTCACTTGGGAGGGAAGCTGGTTAGATGCAACTTGGGGAGTTAGGTCACCGTTTTGAAAATAAAATCACAAAACAGTCCTGTTAGGATTATTCAAAGAGATATTGGTTATAGAATCTCTCCTGGGAGGGGAAGGGGATGTCTATTTTATCAGAGACCAAGTGCAAGACCCAGAAACGTCCTTGCGTTATTACTTCTATTGGCATAAACTATGTTTTATTTCCAAAAACGTGTTACGATCTTTCTCAGTACAGTCATTCAGAGGTAGTCCTTCCTGTGCCCCCTATCCCAAGGTGACTTTCTGCCTTGAAAGATCAGTTGTTTTCCTTATGTTGTGGTGCTAGCAAGGAAAATAATTTTATGGTTGGGGGTCACCACAACATGAGGAACTGTGTTAAAGGGTGGCGGCATTAGGAAGGTTGAGAACCACTGGGTTATAGGGTACCTCCACGTAGCAAGCTGGTTCCCTATGGGCATGAGACTAAGCAGCGCCAGCAAATAGGGGCCACACGTTATTAATTAAAGGCCTCCTTAATGTTTTGTGGAAGGTATGTAAGGTGAGGCCCGTGCCGCCCCGGAGGATGCATCTGTCTGACTGTGGGTACTTACTGTCTTGAAACCCTTCTCTACAATAAAGTTGGAGTAAACTCTTTTAGAGTTTAGCAGACAGACAGACAGTTCCCAGCCTGCTACAGACAAAGGCAACCTAAGTAATCCTTAAGTGGTAGAGGTCATCATTTAAGCACCAAATTAGTCTCCTAGGTGGGAGACTAAATTTAGCCCACCTAGGAGACTAACTTGGTTAATCAGAGTCCTTGTTCACAGCCCTGAAATAATTCTCTTTTCTAGTCTAGTTAGAGTCATCTAGGTTGATTTCTTCTCTGAGGTTTCTAGAAATTACTTCTACCCAAGAATGCTGGGGGCCAAAATTAAGTATGAGCATTTCTGACTGGTTGTTAGTACCTAAAGTGGACTGCCTTTTCTCTGAAGATAATTTTTAATACACGTTATGATATGTGTGATCTTTATCTTCCCTGGAATTTAATATTGATGATGTTAGGGCAGTAGTTCTCAATCAGGGGTGACATTTGGCAATGACGAGAGATAGTTTTGGTTGTCACATTGTGTGTGTGTTATGTGTTGCTGGTATTTGGGGATGTTTGCTGAACACCCTAAAGGGAATAAGACATCCCTCACCCCCGGGAAAAAATGTTAATAGAGCCACTTGGTTAGACTAGCCTCCCAAAAGTTCCTAAAATCCTGGCATGTAGCTAACAATGTAAACTTAAAAGTAAAAAGGTGGGTAAGACTAAACTATTGGGGCTCCTTTGAATCTGAGCTCTATCCTAGGGTAGGGGTCAGGGTGGGGAACATGAAGGAAACCCTTCTTTCCCCTTCCTGTCTCTTCTCAGCCCCATCACTTTTACCATGACTATCACACTTTTTCTTATACTGTCCTACCATCTAGTGGTCACCTGAAATAACAACTCACCTTCACCATATCTGGGCTTTTCTAGAGCCTATCATTAAAAAATTCATATTTTGGGAGGTAATAGGCAGACAGACCTCTGAATGACACCTGTGATTTTACTAATAAGATAATTAAGTACCTTGTAGGCCTAGTAGATCTCCTAGAGAGAACAGCTATACGGAATTAAGATGGACACTTTCTGAGATTTCCAATGTGCACTCTGGCCAAAAAAAACAAGACAAAACAAAACAAAAAACCCAGGGGGGCTGATTATAAATCAGGTCTGTCTTTTTTAAAAGAGAAGCCCACAGGGGTGGGCTTAATCCTTTGGACACTTAGATGTTACCAGATAAAACTATAGATAAAAACCAGTGTCTAATTAAAAAGGATGTATTCTAGCGGTCCCTGGAATGTAAGTACTTATGTGCTTCCTAAGTAATACCATCTATTCTTGACAGGTTTCATACCTTCATTTTTTTGTAGCTGGATAAACCAGCTGCTTTTGCAGGTATAGACACTGAGGCACAGTTTCGTGTGCCCCCGAGGCCCGGGGGAGTTTGGATAGATTCTAGCTAACATGCAGGACACTTTCCCTATTTCCTTTGGAAGAGCCTTGCCAAGCAGCCCTTTTTGGGTACTGGACTGTGTCACCATGCTGCCACTGGGTTTTGTGGATTATCCTAAGTGTTCCTTTTTTCGTCCCAAACCCTACAAACTTACCTGAATGCAGGTTCCCTGTAAAAAAACATCTTCGTAGTAATTTGCACTTTAGCAATCAGTTTGTTAAAAGGCAATACTGTTCAAAATGGAAACGAGGAGAGAGGTAGTGTGGCAAGAACTGGAGAATTCCAAAGGGGGCATCTCTTGCTGCCCCAGTCCTCATTCCCTGGTAAGGACAGACGCTCACACAGCGGTGACACTGAGCTGGTGAACGCCCGACTGTGACACGCCTTAGAAAGTAGGTACAAGAGATTTTCCCTTCCCATTATCAACTCATTAAAGGAAGTTAAAAGTACTTACTCTGTCCCACACACAAAATGTGTGTGACAGTGTCGGCAACATTGACTGACTCATAATAAATTTGAGATTGGGTAACAATTTATACCACCTTTATACCTCTCTCCTTGCCCCAAATTGAATCATTAAAAAATCATTTAGTAACATCCAATGTTCAAGTTCTGTGGGCAGAACTCCACGAGTCAAAATACTCATGAATTCTCCAGAGGTTTAACAAATTACTCTACAATGAAATTTGGAATTTTACCTCTAAGTCAGTGTGACAGAGGCGCCTTCCCTGAATTTCCATCGCTCTGCCAGAGATGAGCTGCCTAACATTCTTCCCTTATTATGGCTCCCAGATGTCGCATACGTGAAACTGCTCCAGTAATTCTAACTTGAAGGGTAGGTGCCTCCTGTGTGCTACTTGTCGGAGACCAAAGGACCTGATGTCTCAATAGAGCTGTGATGATCAGCGATAATTAAAAGTCAAACATTGTTTGTGTCGTTCCCTACCTCTTTTGTTGAGGTCTCTGCATCTTCCATTCTTGCTGGTTGGCTGGCCTGCTTCACCACCTGGTTGTGGGGAAGGAAACTAAACACATTTTTTTTGCAGGCATAATAATCACTGAACAATCTAAGCTCAGGTCCTTGGGCTCAGCCACAATATTGATTTATAAGTAGGAGCTTATCAAAAGAGAAAGGTGGGGAGAGGGATGGATAGGCAGGGGGTGATAGGTGACGCTTTTTCAGGAGAAGTAAGCAAAGTTTTCCTCATCTTCTCTCTGCCACATGGCTCACCAGGGAGTGACTGCACGCAATCCTAAATTTAGCAAGGCATAGCGTATCTAGGGCTTGACCTTTATGTAGCAAATGTGTACCAAGAGTGTACTCTGAAACGTAGAGACAGAATGGGGTGCCCAGCACTGACAGAACTTCTAAGTTCATCGTCTCCTGGGAAATATGGGAAAAAGCTAAACTAGAGAAAAAACTTCACTGGTAGCAAGAAGAAAAAAAAAAAGTCCAAGAGGAAAAAATCAGTTTCTAAAACACCAGTGAACGCTTTGGGGATGCTTGCATGTGCCACACAAGTGGCATGTGGGTTGCAGATACTATCCTTTAAAAGACTTCTCTGGGTTTCTCAGATATAACTTTACTTTTAGAATCTTGCCTTCTTGGGGGGAGGGGATTAAGGGGGAAAAATGATGTCGCGTTCTAAAAATACCTCTCCCTCTCTTGTTCAAGGGCTCCCTGGCCCACTATCCTCACGGCCAATTTGTAGCTGTAGCTTCCCAACGGGTTTTGTTTTGTTTTTTAAATTGCATAAAGGCCACCTAGGACTTGAGGAAGATTCCACAGAACTCCAGACAGAGACTCGGGCCCATTTTTCTCTTCCTTCCTAAGAGAGTATAATCTTATGCTCAGGGTGACCACAGGCCAGAGTAGGAATGCATTGGGATCAAAGGTTCCATTTAGTCCAATTCAGTGCAATCTGTCAAGGTGGGTGTTAGGGCCAGAGTCTCTAGTCCTGCTGCTGGGGGACCATCAGAGGCAGAGATGGCCAATCAGCCTGGCCAATGCTTCCAGTTCACTGGGCTGGCTTTTTAATTGACAGTGGAGACCTTGTCACATCAGCTGGCCTTGTCCCATCTGAAAAATTGCTATTCTTCCTGAGGAATTAGACTTTAAAGTGGGCAAATGACATAAGAAGTTTGCATTTCATTAGGAAGCCTGAAAGGGGCAAGGGGGGTTTGCCATAACCTCACTTCTGTCTCAGGCAGGAGAAAACCTAGACACTTCGAAACCATTTTTTTGATTAACTATTTATTGTGTCCCCTAAAAGTTACTTTATTTAGAGGTATTTGAAGAGCCATAATTTTGCTGGGAGTGGGAGTAAGTTTTATTTGAAGGGAAAATTGACTCTCAAAAGGAAGAGGGTCATGGCTGGCATTGGGAATTAAACATCTAGGTTACCTTCTCTCAAGAGCAATTTGGTTTTTGCTTCCTACTAACCTAGCTGTATAAAAGTTAAAGGTGATTTCTAAGATCACACACTGGGTCTTGCTAAATGGGAATTGGCTGTGGACTAAAAGTAAAGAATTTTTTTTTTAAATCACTATGAAGAATATTGAGCAGGGCTAGTTAATAAAATCATTAGATCCAGACTAAGTCTAAACAGTTTAATTCTGTAAATGTAGAACTAGGCATAAAAGCAAATGCATTTTACTCTTATGATTATTATTAACATTTTTTAAAGTGTAGGGGGGGAAGCTAAGTAAAGAGAAAAAAAGTTTTAGACCCTGCTAAAGAAAACTAATGGGGGATCTATTAAAAAAGACTTTAAACAACATGTGCATTTAAAAAAAGAAAAAGAAAAGAAAGGCCAACAAACAAACCGAGCCTGCAGGGTTGCTATGCTGGCAGAAGAGTCAGAGCAAATGCGGGAATTAAATATCACCAAAGAGTGACAGGTATCTCAGAAATGGGGGAGCTCACGTTTCATGTACACTCAATGGACATTTATAACCAGGGATCTGTCAGGGTTTGACTGCAATTCAGAGAGCAGCAGGCTTCTAGACACCTGTTGCTGGCAAGGGATTTTAAGAACACACAGTACATTTATAACAATCATGCTTTACATAACGCTCTGCAGCTCATTGTCAAATTTTTCCTAAGCATTACCTTATCTGAATTTGAAACCTGAGATCCTTCACTTACCTTGTAGTATTTGAGCTAAAGTCCCTGATATTTAATCTCTGAGTTTTGCTTTATTTGCCTATGAAATGAGGTCCTGTCACATTTTTATTGCCCAGAGCTGCTTCACAGGGTGTATACGACTAAATGAAAGGATTTTAAAAATGTATAATACAATCAGAATGTGTTGTCATTAATACTACTGGTGGCTAATGAGTGTGGTGGGGTTTTCAAGTATATACAAAGTGGCTGACTCCCAATTTTCTTTGCTTAAAACCAGTTTTCCATGGTATAGAATATGGACAAATGTAAAAAAAAAAAAAATTGATCCACTAATATAGAAAAATTTTTTGAAGAAGAAAACTGTGGTGAGTTGGATTTTTTAAAGTAGGGCAGAATTTTGGCCTTTCAGAAGTATGAATAATATTGGGAAACAGAGAAAGGAAAATAATAAAAACCTTTAACTCTGCAGTACTTTTGTGGTCTCAGAGTTGGGCCTCCCCACAGCACCAAACAGCTCAGTGGAGGCCTTCTGAGTATGGTTTAAAATTTAAAAAAAAAAAAGAATGAAAGAAAAAGGTGCTTCTGCAAGATGGAATGTAATATACCACCATTGCACTTAGAGGCATAAATAAATTATCATATGATTAATTGTGATTCATTGAATAAAGTGTCACTGCAGAATGGTCATTATCGCATATAGTATTTGCTGCACAATTTTAATAAATGCAGCAGATACTAAGAAATGCTGATCTACTGGCCTCCTTTAATTCTTAAACAAGGAGGTAATCATGCCTAAAGGAAGTTTCAAAAAAGAAAGTTTAACACCACCACAATCATTTAAAAAGGCAACAGAACCATGGAAATAGTCTATTATTAGATAATGCTGAGCTTCAACTCTAGATATTCTAGAATTTTCATCATGTTCTTTATTTTTCTATGATTCCCTGTATGTGCTTAAGCTGTTTGGGCAATAAAAGTAGGAAGGATGCACTCACGAGCACACAATTTTAAAGCAACAGATGAATCTACATGACACAAATTAGGAGCCAGACCAAAGGACAGCCGTTTGATTTGCATTTTTCAGTGGTAGCAACGTATGGATGTCTTGTTTTATATGTTGGAACTAAAAAGTTAGTAAAAAGTCTTGTCCTACATGTGGGTAAGTCCTCGACTTTTTTCCTCTCCCCTATCAGTAACTAAGACATGGATGCAATGTCTCATGTCCCCTCAGCAAAATGAACCCTGGTGGGAAATTATAGCCTGGTTTGACAACCTGCACTACTATAGTGTCAGCTAGCAGGTAACACTGGCTACGGAAGTTCAGGCTCATGCTAGATAAGGCCCAAAGTTTACTGGCCTGTTTTCTGAACTATGTTGTTCTGGATAGTTTCTGAACTATCCAAACAAGCTTGACTGTTAATCCCTAGGGAGCAAAGCCAGGACAATGGCAAGATGACCCCAGCAAATTTCCTTTTGTCAAGGTTAATTTCCCCCGAGGAGAACAAGGGGAATCCAGGGAAACTTCTATTATTCTTAAGTCCTGGCCCCACACATGAACACTCTTCTGCAGGATTCATGGTTGCATTACCTGTGGTCTAACCCTCTAGTCCTGATTTAAATGGACCATGTCCTCCTTACCCCTAATCCCTGGGAAAAATAGAAGACTCAAGTCATGAAGCTAAAGGGTATCTTAGTGGAGATCTGCCAGGAAAACTTCATTTGGCAGATGAGGCAAATGAGGCCCAAGCATGTAAAGGACACTACCAATTTGACAATTAGGGGTCAGCTGTGCACGGTCATGTGGGTCTCCTTTCTGCACCAGGCTCTGTCCTCCTACCCCTAGTTTACTGATTTGCTTCCCAGAGCTATGCTTAGAATATTGAAATGGGTCTGTTATGGCAAAATCAGTTGTCTGCAGGGAAGGCAGTGCCTTGTCATCAAAGGTTCTGTGGTTTTAGTGTAGTTGGGACATTTGAAATGTAAAATTATCTCCCTTTTGTATGTTTTGGGGCAAATAATATTGTGTCAGAGGGCGGGGTCATACATAAAATGATCATCACATCTAAAGCTGTGGGATGTCATAGGAAACATGTCGTAATAGCACACAGCTATATCGATAATGCTATTGATAAAAACCATCACACATTATAAAATATTTAACAAACAAATGCAGCACAGCCATAGAAACTGTGATCTTAAAATCCCTTGAAAGTTCTTAAAGAATAAAGTTGAAAAAATAAAGATTGTAGAGATTCACTTCTGAAGTTTCCATTTAAGCCACATACTCAGACTATTGCTTATTGCTGCTTTAAGTGTGGCAAAGAGTTACTGCTTCAGGTTTGGGGTAAGAGGTCTTGTTTGCGGGGGGGGGGGGCAGAGGGGAACTGGGGAGGGCCAGAGAAAGACCTGGAATTAGGGGAGAGGGTCTTACTGTGAGGTAAGGAAGGGAGTTCTGGAGTGAGGAGGCCTTGAGATATGGGGAGAGGAGAAGGGGGAGGTAGAAGGCTGCCAAGGTACCCTTTTGGTGAGAATAGCATTATTTTAACTTTAATCAAAAAACTTTCAGTTTTTTTATTTTTTATTATTTGTTTGGTATTTAAAGCAAAGTTGCAGAAAATCTTACCTGTAAGCTTCTCTGCCCCCAGCTAAAGCTGCTTGAAAAAATTCACATGCAAAAATTTACATGTTTCACAAGTCATATTCATGATTTTACCATACTTTGTCCACACATTTCAAATACACTCAGAGCATTTTTTGAAATGTTTTATTTTAATTGCATTTCAAACACAACAGGACATTCCACTCCAAACTCATCACCCCCATTCTTTTTAAGCCAAGCCCCTCCTACTGAAGGCTTGTAAAAGTGTAAATGATTGGCTTACCTCGGGCTGTTTGCTAGAAAACAAAGTTCATATTTTTTTTTAAACACAGCCACGCCCACCCCCTTGGAACCAGCCCCGCCTGGTTTGGGATCCAGAGGTCCCAATAGCAGGTCAAGCCCCCCCCACCCTCATCCCGCCACCAGGTATGCTCAGCATGTGCTGCACACCGAGTTCATCTCCGTAGCCCCGATGCCCCAGATACCTGCGTGTCTGGTTTTTCAACTGTAAAGGCGGGAGGGTTTGGCGAACGAATGAGAAGTGAGGAAACGCTTAGCGCAAAGGGAAAAAGAGAGAAAGACAGACAGAAAAAAGGTTATGGAGGCCGGGGGAAAGCGGCCCGTTTCCCTCCCGCGGCCAGGGGCCCAGCGCATTACCCAGGATGCTCCGCCAGCTTCCCTGCGCCTCGCCGCACCGCAGAGCGCCCGCGCAGGTACCGCCGGAGTGTGCGAACACCGAAAGTTTCTTGTTTCTTGCCCGCGCAATGGCGCAAACCACAAGACAACCCGATCCCAAGTACAAGTACACAGTCGGCGGGTAATTTGGGGGTGCCAGGATGGAAACACTTGAGCGTAACATGCACAGGCGAACACAGAATATGGACACCGACACACACCAACAACAAAGCCGTCTGAGTCCAAGCAGCCGTGCCAGGCGAGGCGGGGGCGCGCCTTTCCCAATGATTCCAGCCCACCATGGCCCCAACCAGCCTAGCCAGGGGAGCCCCGGGGGCCCTCCCCGGCAGTTCCTGGCTCACCTGAAGACCCTCACTCTCCAGCTTACGGTCGCTGGCCTTCGCCTGTCCAGCCGGAAACGACCCTCAGTGTCGCTCGGCATCACTTTTCTCCCTGGAGGGCATATACTTCGCCACCCGAGCCAACTCAACCTCCCCTCCCGCACCCAGGGCAAAGTTGGGGTCCCTCCCTGGAACTTTCTAGCAGGGTCTTCCGATCTTTGACCGGACCCCCTCCTCCCACCGCCAAGCCACAGACCCACCGGGCAGCCCTGCCACCCTCTTCCCGGGTCCCTGGCGGCCCTGCTGCCCAGAGGCAGAGTCCGCCGCATTACCTAGCAGCAGCAGGCGGTGCGTACACATGTAGTCCATCTTCTCTTCCTGGAGTTGCTTGTCGATGAGCTTGCTGCGTTTCTTCTGTGCGCGCCTCTGAGCACGATTCTCGAGGGTTTCTTTGCGCATCTGTCTGTGCCTCTCTGCCATAGGAATCTCCATGACCTTGCCGGACTGCGAGGCTCTGGGTTGGGGGCTCTCAGATCGGCAGAAGCAGCTCCCGAATGCTTGAGAGAGGAAGTTGCCGAGCAAGTTACGCTGCGGCTTTCGGCTTCGGCGGCGGCGATTTCGCTGCAGGAGCCAGCGCCAGCATCCGGTGGCCCCATCGTCGTACTCGTCTCCGCTGGAGTCGCTTGACCCTTCGTCGTAGTACCCGAGGCGGCCACGGCTGCGCTCAGGTTTGCCCCGCCAGTCAGTCGCTCGAGTAGGCCGCGGAGTAGGCGGGTCGGCAACCTGAATCTCGGGGCTGGGGGGTCTGAGGAGATAGGGGTTGCGTCTGACCCCGTAGGCAGCGGCAGCTCGGGCTGCCCGGGCGGCGGCAGCTGCCCGGGCGGCGGGAGTTGCCCGGGCAGCAAGAGCGATTGGAGCTGCCCTGGCGGCAGCAGCTGCCCTGGCTGCAGCAGCTGCCCTGGCGGCAGGAGCGGCTGGGGCTGCCCTGGCGGCAGGAGCGGCTGGGACGGCAGGGGCGGCCCCGGCGTCAGGATCAGCCGGGGCTCCAGCGGCGGCCCCGGCTTCAGAATCTGCTGGGGCTCCAGGGTTGGCCCCGGCTTCAGGATCCGCTGGGGCTCCAGTGGCTGGCCCGGCATCAGGATCGGCTGGGGCTCCAGGGGCTGCCCCGGCGTCAGGATCGGCTGGGGCTCCAGCGGCTGCCCCGGCGTCAGGATCGGTTGGGGCTCCAGCTGCTGCCCCGGCGTCAGGATCGGTTGGGGCTCCAGCTGCTGCCCCGGCGTCAGGATCTTCTGGGGCTCCTGGGTCTGCCCCAGCGTCAGGATCGGTTTGGGTTCCTCGGTCTGTCCCGGTGTCAGAATCGGCTTGGGCTCCTGGGTCTGCCCCGGCGTCAGAGTCGGCTGGAGCTCCTGGGTCTGCCCCGGCATCAGGGTCTGCCGGGGCTCCAGGATCTGCCCCGGTGTCAGGATCGGCAGAGGAGGCAGGGGCTGCCCCGGTGTCAGGATCGGCTGGAGCTGCCCCGGCGTCAGGATCGGCTGCGGAGGCAGGGGCCGTCCCGGTGTCAGGATCGGCTGGGGTGGCAGGAGCTGCCGCGGCAGCGGCAGGGGATCCGTCCCCGGGAGAGGGGACTTTTCCACCCTCTTCAGCAGCGGCGGCTGAGCTTCCTTCCATCTCGGCTGCTTCTCCCTCAACTGGGGGTCTCTCTGCTCGCTCTCTCTTATCTGGGGCTCCGCAGTCCTCGATGGGCGGGCCGTGAAGCGCGATTGGGGGGCTGTCCATGTTGACGGGAGCGTCGTGGACCCCGACGGGGGCGCTGCCAATCCCGAGCGGGGGTCCGGAGATCTCCATTGGGGGGCTGTTGCGAGGAAGTCTGACAGCTCCTCGGGATGCGCTGCCGATGGCGCCTCGGATCCAGAGAAGAGGCGCGTTCCCGGCGGGAGCGACGCGGACCGCACCGGGGACCGGGACCGCCGCACCCGGGACCGGGGCAACCTCGAACAAATTGCCGCCGTCGATTTGCGGGACGGGCCTGGGGAGTCCTGGGGGTGGGCTATCGTCCCCAAATTCTTCTCCATCAAGCTGGAATGGCATAGCCTCCTCAGGGGGAGGGCTGTAGCTGCCTCCGAAGCCAGCAAATGCAGGTCTGAGATCTTGGGGCTCCTCGGGAGGACCTCCGGGGACCCCAGCACCTGGGCCACCTGGAGCGAGGTCTGAGACCTGCAGGAGAGGTTGGCTGCAGCCCCCCTGGGCAGGCTGGTCATATTCAAAGGGCATAGCTTCTTCTGGTGGGGGGCTGTAGCCTCCCAAGCTTGGTTTGCCACCATCCAAGGCTCTGGGCTCCATGAACGCTGGGCCGTAGGCCTCAGGGCCTGCATAGGCCTCACTGAGGGATCCCGGCTGCTCCAGGGTAGGCCAGAAGCCTCCCAAGCTGGGCTGCTTGACCTCGAATGGCATGGCTTCCTCTGGAGGTGGGCTGTAGCCTCCCCAGGCTCCTGCTTCCTGGAAGGCCTGGTTGAGGCCCTGGAAGTTGGGCCTGGAGACATCTGGGGGTCCGCCCGCCGCGCCGTCACTCTTGATGGTGATGGGCTCGCTGTGAGGCGGTTTGGTCTCCATCTCTTCGGCTGGGCTAGGCCCAGCACTGGGGGCAGCTGCCCCTGGGGCCTCCAAGGGTGGCTGCTCGGGCTGTTCGGGCTGCTCCTCAATTTCAGGGGGGATATCGCGTTGTCCTGACATATTATTGCCGTCGAGGCGGTTGCACATGCCCATAACACGGTGGCGGCTTCTTAAAATAAATTTGGGGCTCCGTAAGACGGAGCACCCAACCAAACTAGGGTGAAAAAAATTATTTTAAAAAACCCAAAGTACCAGCTGGAAAGTCCTCCAGCCTCACTTTCCAACCCCTGGGAGGTTGGAGGGTTCAGGGCCGGAACCCTAGACCATGGCAGAAGCAACACAATTGCTGCTAAGTGGAGTCTAGGCTCCTTCCTGGCCACGTTTTATGCCCTCAGGCTTCCCCTTAGCCCCCCACCCCAGTTTGCCCTTGTCCCCTCCTCTCTCTCACTGTCTCTCTCTCTCTGCTCCAGGCCAACACCGCCTGTTTGGATGTAAAGAGCGCGTCGAATCGGTCCGAAAATCGCTAGTAGCGCTTTTTCTCTGCCACCAGAGGACGCAGGGCCCAGTGCTGAGGCGACTCCGGCTGCAGGAGCCGGTTCCCGGAGGCTCCAGGCACCCGCAGCCCCGGACTTTGGGTAAGGGGGCTGATGAGCGCAGGGATGTTTCGGCTCCTTCCACTCCTCTCTCTCTGACTGCTTTGGAGTCTTTCTCCTCGCTTCTCTTCTGGCCAAAGAGAACGCTCTCCTGCGTTGAGGGACACGTGACGCAAGACGTGGGCCCTGGGACGCTGGAGTACAGGAGCTGAATCCTCCCTCCTCTCGGAGGGAGGGGGGGGGACTGCGGGAGGTTTCGTCACCTCAAAATACCCCTGAATCCCTGAGCTGTGGCCCCCAGCAACTAGGCAGCCCTGAGTCTCAAGCCCAAGTCCCCAGCGCAGGGCTTTATGCGATTGAGAAGGGGGTACAAGAGTGCGCGGGGATGCGACAGGTGGTCGTGAGCCCACCAGAGAAGCGGGGGGGGGGGGTCGCTGCCGAGTGCAAGCACACAATTTGGTTTTCCGAATGCCTTGGGGTACTTTCTGCCGCTTCTACAGCTTTTGTTTGCCGCTTGCCGATGTTAGCTCCGGTTGACTCCGATAAAGCACTTTAATGTCCCCCATCCGCATCAGGCTCTAGAGGGTCTCTGCAGTGGCCTAGAGCAGCGCAGGCAGAGTTCTCCTCGTTTATATGGATGATGACGCAGGGGAATCAGAGGGTCTCAAATGTGCGCGCTACACGGAGGGAGAATCAAGGAAAGTCCCCCAGGCAGTAGCATCTGGCCCTCGGGTAGCCGCGGCAGCACCGATTGGGGTGGGGGGGTGGTTTCGCGGAGCACACAGGGACCCCATAGAACGCAGACCTAAGAGTTCTGCAGGTCCTATTGTTTTGAGAACGAATTAAAGAGGATTTTAGCTGGGGGTTACGGCAGGTATGGGGTGGTCTCGGAAACTGGACAACCCTGTGCGCATTAAATTCACAAATACCGCGCGGCAAACGGTAGCCAAGGTGAGCGGCTCCCCGCTTTGGGTGCCGGCTACAGGGTCGGTCAGTCAGTCCTCCGGCCCTACTACAGCCCCTCTCCTCTCGCTTTGAGTATTCTAGGGCAACCACTTTACTTTTCCGTTGCTAGAGCCCATTGAAGCGGCACTGATCCCAGCCACAGATCTATCCACCCGGCCGCGCTCCGTTTGCCGTGCCGCGGTAGGCTCAAAGCCTACAGCAGGTAAATGTCCCACACTTCCTAGTGAGGTGGGGGTGTGCATGCGTACTGCTCTGGGTTGGGGTCTGCAGAAGGATTTCCTTCAGGGGAAAAATTGCCACTTAGAGGGTTAAGTAAAACCCGGCAGGTGCGCATCAGGTCAGTCTCACTAGCGGGTGACAAAGACTGGCACGTCACATTTAGGTGCAGAGTAGCGGGACAGGGGACAGGTGGTCGTCTGACCTGCCGAACCCAAAGGGGGAGATGGTTCGATGAGGGTTACACAGGGTGGGATGCGGCAAGTAAGGCGCTTGGCGCGCACTTCTCAGTGCGTACCGCTCGGCGCATACCACGGTATACGAAGCGGAATCGCGGGCGGGCGAACCACCACATGGTCCCATCCTATTAAGCCTAATGTAACACATTTCTCTTTGAACCAGGGTACCACAAGGCACAGAGCATCATCGCCCCCCTTGCATCCACCACCCACGTGGCCGCGCAGCGCAGAGAAAAGCTAACAAGTCGGACCCTGGGTAACGTTTGGAGCCCATCAAAGGCGTACCGCTTCAGCTTTACGGGTCTACGTATTGCAGATGCTAATCCCGAACTTTGGTTCAAACTTTGGGTAACTATCTCCCCTCAAAACTGCTAAACCACATAAGCATCCACGGACTAGGATACCTGGGTCGCAACAACCAACTCACTCCCCTTCGACCCCAGCACCGGGTCAGCTATTGGGCCGGGGTCATGCCAATCAAGGCTGCCTGGCGAATGAGCAGGGGGCGTCGGACCGGAAACCGGATATGGGTGGGAGGTCCAATAGGGGGCGCCGCGTTGGAACGCCCAAAAAGGTTAAACTGCAGGGGTGGTTGGAAGCCGTTGGTGGGGGTGGGGGGCGTATAGCGGCTAGGCCCAGAAGGCCACGAGGACCGCCAGCGCCATGGGGGTCACTCTTCCTGATGCCATAGGTTGCAAAGGCCGAGTGGAGAAGTCGGGGGATCCCAGGGGTCAACCCTTGGGATCGTTGATGGCGGTGGGCTAATCCACCAACAGAGGGGGTCGCCGCTGGGTCGAGGCAAGGAGAAGATCTTCAGGGCCTGGAGGTAGAGGGCCAGGACCCACAGGAGAGGGCTTACTGCGAGGAGCAGCCCTGGATGGATAAGGGGTTGAGGCCCCGGGGATGCTGAGCCATGCAGAAGTGGAAGGTCAGTAGATTTGGGATTGGAGCCTCATGGAGGCCGCGATGGGTACCCTAAAGGGACGGTATGCCCTTGCCAGGCCTCGCGCTCACCCTCAAAGCACCATCAAGGAGCGGGTACAGGGCCTCTGTTCGACATTTTCACGGACCTTTTTGTTCAACATTCTTTAGGGTATTATTGTTCTTTGCCAAGGGCACCACATGCATTAAGGTGATAAAGGTGGGCAAATACCAATCCCCAGTCCTAAGGCGTAGAGCAGCATACAAAACGAAAGAAGAGACCCCTAGGGGAAATTTGGAAATCTTGATAAAGAAAATGGCGCTTCAAATGGGCCTACAAGAAAGGATAGACGCCTTGGCTATGTATGGAAGGCAGGGGGATGGGAGACTGTTTGCCTATCAGGAACAAAGGATGGGGCATCGCTGGGTAAACACAAAAAGCCACCTTGGCTGGTTGTGATGCGACAATGGAAGGGAAAACAAGAGAAATTGGATAGAATTTCTCTGACGATGCCGTGAAGTTTCAGGGCAAGCACCTTTGAGGCCATTTTAGCAGGAAACGGGGAGGATATTGAAAGTTTTTTTGTTTTGCAAATGACTCTAGGTTTAGAAAAGGTAGAAGCAATGTGGAGGATGGTCCTGATGAAGAGAACAAAGGAAGGAGTTAAGCACAAAGGAGGCTATGAGGGGAGAGACCCAGACGTGGTGAAGGAAGCAGGCAAGCTAAAAGGAGGGACTGAGGAAGAGCCCCACAGGATCTTCTAGCAATTTCAGTGCTAAAAAAGCAAAAGGCCTTAGGGCCAAAGTGTGGTACCCAGATGAATGGGACACTGGCAGCAGGGCGGAGAAGTCAAGGAGAAGGACTGACAAGGTGATAGAGTCAATTTTGTTTTAGACATGGCAGAGTTGAAGGACGGTTGGGTAGTTGGGATTGGAGATTTTTGCAGCTCATTATTTGGGGAAAAAAAGATAAAGGTTATAAATTCAAATTGGTAATCATCCTTATTAGAACATGAGACTACTGGGTTAGATGTAACTCTCCAGGGGGGAAATACATTGTTATAGAATCTTAAACATTTGGAGCCCTGAAGAGGAAACAGAAGGCAGTCCTAGAAAGGGCCCAGAGGCACATGGAAGAGAGGTTTTCAGAACCATTCAGCATATCTAACGTAGATGGTGGTTTCTTATCCTCTGCCCTGGTGGCATCTATGGCCAGCTAAATCTTTGTGGTGACTGTCCTGCACATTGTAGGATCCTGAGCAGCATCCCTAGCCTGTACCCACTAGATGCCAGTAGCATCCCCTTAGTTTTAACAACCAAAAATGTCTTCAGGCTTTGCCAAGTGTCCTCTGGGGGGCAAAATCAGCACCAGTTGAAAAATCACTGGTATAAACTGAGAAAGGAACCTTACACTTGAATAGAAATTGCCTTAATTTAAAGGGAAAGTAGGACCCGGAAGAGTAAATCTCATTATTTAATCCTGTTGTTTCTTTTTTTCCCCACCCTTGTTTATTTCTCTAGTGACTGGCTACCAGAATCTGACAACTCTAAACCCTTTTTTAAGTGCGATTAAGACCAGCAACTCCACTGCACATGAGCAGTAGGGCTCCAGAGAACTCCAAAAGTGTGGCCAGACATGAGGCGACTGGTGACCTGGCCACAGGGACTTGAGGAACCTGGTGGGGTAAGAGCAGGGGTGATCTGTTGACTAGGGGCCACCCTGATTGGTTAGACTGTCCGGCAAGCCCCTTGAGGGCTGGCAGTCTTGCTGGTTTAAGACAGAAGGATGGCCTTGACCTGGAAGGCTATGGCCAGGGATGGGTATTGGTGGGCAACCTAGTGTGGGGCCTAGCCCCACCAGGGGCATTGTCTTTTAGGATCTGGCATTGTAACTGTATAATAGCAAAGTACCTTAAATGTAGATTTCTAATTCTAGGTGGATTTCTATCATGAGAAGAGTAAACATTTGATAGGAATGAACAGCAACCAGGAAAGAAAGTCTATTCATGGTTTTTTGGAGCTAAGGGAAAGGAAGTCAGGATAATTTAGTGCCTGAAAAAAGGCTGAGTTGGGAATGAAAGACAAAAGCTATGTGCTAAGGTCTTGACCATCTCCTGAGAGAGAATGTGCTAGAAGGAAGGGCTGCACAGTAAGATGATGAGGTAAGCAGGAGAGGATAGGATTGGCTGTCAAACCCCAGGTGATGGTTTCTTGAAAATTGTATATTCTTGACTACATGGAAATCAGATTTTTCTATACTTGATGAATTAAGAAAGGAATGGGGAGATGACTACTCACACATCCATTAACCTTTGCATTTCTGGAAAGTCAGCCGAAACAGGCCCAATGGCACAGGTACCACAGGTAGCAAGTCAGTAGCTTTTTGTAAACAACCCTAAGGGAGAGTAATGTATTTCTTTCCTGTTGATGCTCTGAACAGTGGCAGCATTACAGTGGCACTGTCACCTGCTGGGACATAGCTCCCTTCCTTGGGGGCCACGTATGGTGCCCTTGGCTTCCTGCTATATTGACAGCTCTATGGCACACAACCTGTGATTGTGTTTGTAGTTACTTTTTGGGATTGTTACTCATTGCTAAAAGCACAAGGAGCACCCAATTTTAGGTCTGTCTCTGTCAACTTTCTCCCTATAGTTAATAAAGTAGAAGAGTCCCTTGAGAGAAAAGGGGGTGGGTAAGATGGAAAGAAGCAGAAACCAGGGCAAGCAGCCCTTTTGGGCAGTCAGTTTCCTTTTGGTCTGTGGCTTTGAAGGGGCAGTTTGCAGAAGAGCCTTCTCTGTAGCCCATTTATGCCATTAGTTGTCAGCAAGTTTCTTTTAAAAGGGGAAAGGAAGATCTTTTCACTAGTTATAAAGAAAAGGCAAAGACAGAAGAATAGAATACAGAAAAGAGAATTTAGGCAACTATTAAGTTTCTCATCTTCCCAGTGACAAATGTTTTCTGAGTGCTGACTGAATAGCAATAAGATTTTGAAGCTGTTCAATTAATTACCGTTCAATTAAGACTTGCTGCTGCCATCCTTTTCCCTTCCGGCATCTCCTTTGCCAGCCTTGGCCGGTGGAGGCAGCAGCATGCTGCTGTCTGCAGAAGGGTCTGCATGACCAGGCTGTTTCAGGCAAATGCCAACTAAAGGAAAAATGCTTCAAACGGATAAGGCAGAGCACTGGGTTGGGGGCAGAACCAAGACTGTTTATATATTATAAACAGTCTATTCTATTTCATAATATATAAACAGTCTTTGTAAAATGCTTCATCTGCTCAGATTAAAATGTTCCCAAGGTGAATTCATACCCCTTTGCTTAGCTCACTAGCAATGGCTCAGCAGCCCTCTGGGAAGGGCCACAAATGCTGCTTCAGTCAGGCTTCCATTGTTGTGTGACCACACGGGTTTGCACAGTGGGTCCAGACATTTTGTCTGTGGTGGCCTGAACTGAGCGGTGGATTCCTTCTCCAGACTCGCTGATGATGCAGCAGAGAATTTTCATGGGGAAAGTAGCCATTCCAGAAAAGATGAACAGCACCATGGGAAGGCAACTACAGGAGGCGCAGGCGTGGAGGAGGGGCGGGCGTGGAGGAGGGGCGGGCGGCGCGGAGGGCGGAGTAGGGGGGAGGGGCAGAGGCATCCGGGAAGGTAAATTTGGCTTTAGTGGAAGCTCTATTTAAAATTTCTGTAACTCGATGGTGGATATTCCAGCCACCATGGGGGCTTCTGTGCAACATTTCTTACATTTAAGGGGAATGGTGTATTTCATCTTCTTGCACAACCTCAGTTACCCAGAGCAAATTTTCCTAATGAAGTCTAATTGAGACAGCAACATAAGCCAGGACACTCAGAAACCAGATGTTGCCTGTGGGGGAGGAGAAACTTGTGGTCTTCAGCTAGCTGACAGTCTTGGCCTGTGCTCTTAACAGCCCTCAAGTTTGACCTGAACTGAAATCTAGGGCTTAGCGTTTGAATTAGACAGCAAGTCTCCTTGGTGTCAAATCTTTTTTTTGTTTGGGTGAAGTAGTTGAGGCACTTGTATGAAAACTCCACTGCACCTATGAAATTGGAATTTCTAGGCCAGGTCTATAGGAGATTTTTAAGGAACAGCAGCAGTAGTAAGGGTGATAAATAACAAGGCCCTTAGTAGCTTCCAGGGCTGTTCTTTGTTAAAAATGCTTGTCCTAATGCTAAGGTGACACCTGCCCTTTTACTCCCCTCTATGGCCACCAGATATTTGAAGCTTGCTACTTTATGCCTTCAAACTATTCTATAAGTCCTAAAATTTCTTGGCTTTGTGACCCCCACCCCATTTTTAAATCTTCTCTTCTGCTCATTCTTGGGGATTCCCTTACCTCCCCAACATCTTCCTTTATTCTCTATGACCCCTCATAACTTTTTTTCTTCCTCAAATCTGTCCCGACATTACTGCTGCCACCTACTCTGTCTGTAAAGCCTAGGCTCACCCTGGCCTTTCTGATGGCCCTGGCCCCCTGCTAATTTGTATCACATTCACCCTAAAATAAGCCCACAGAATAAACACACAAGCTGCACCCCACTTGACACTGGGAAGGCAGCCTCCCCAGGGCTACCCAGGAATAGTCTGCATGCAGAGGCTCATGGTGCCAGCTCCCCTCAGGTATCCTGCCTCTGCTGGCTGAGCACTACCAACAGGTGATGGTGGCCCTGCACTGCAGACTCCTGGCTTTGGGAGAACTAAGCCACTAGGCTATTCATACTGCTCCTCTGCCCTGTGGATTAACTAGGCACTAGTACTCTGACCAGCATAGCTAGCTATTGGGGTTTTTGGAAAAAAACTTCAAGTTTTTAAAAAAGAAAACAAAACACCAGTAATAATTATCCTTTTATGTGTAAGGGGGAAAATCTTAAATTATAAAACAAAAACGGGATGTTAAGTCACTTGATTTGACAGAACTTTTCTTTGAGACAGTCTCACTCTATCACCCTGGGTAGAGTCCTGTGACGACATAGCTCACTGCAACCTCAAACTTTTGGGCTTGAGCAATCTCTTGCCTCCAACTCTCTTGAGTAGCTGTTTTTTGTTTGTTTGTTTGTTTTTAAGCATTGCTTTGTTTATCCCATACATTTGCAAAAGAGGCAACAGTGGTTTTGGGGTGTGTGCAAAAAGACAGTTGTCATGAGATCCTACAGTACATAAATGTAATATAATATATGTCTATGGTATTAAAACGTCATGGGAAGGGGGAACTAGGAAAAGAAAAACCTACATAGGGCGGTGCCTGTGGCTCAAAGGAGTAAGGTGCTGGCTCCATATGCTGGAGGTGGTGGGTTCAAACCCAGCCCCGGCCAAAAAAAAAAAAAAAACCCTGCATAATCTGGGGGCTGGGGAGTGATAATGAAAAAACATTGATTGAAAAACTGTTTTATCCTAACTAACTGCAACCAGTAGGCCATTTTTTCAGATCTAGTTTAATCAGGACACTTAAAAGTGTTACCAAATAATATATTCAACACTTGTGGTCACTTAACCAATGTTCCCATCAGGCTGCTGTCTCCTCAAGTGGCTGCATCTCAGTGCTGCTGTACCAGCACAGGACGCATAAGCCCTGCTGGTTCCTGGCCCAAAAGGCCTGTCCTCAGATGCTAAGGTCAGGGAGAGAAGGGGATGGGAAAAACCACTTTAAAAAACGCTAAATCCTGTTTGCTCTTCAGTATGGCCAATTTTTCTCAGTTTAGGAGCAGGACACAGTGGAATTCTACATACTATAACCTGCCTCTTTAAACCATTTTTGCCACCAATTGAGAAGCAGATTTGACAAAATTAACATTAGAGCAACACAAACCAGATTTCTTCACAGCTGGTGCTTTTTATTTGATCAACTTTTGAAGTTTTCTGGATTCCATTAATGTTAAAATCACTGAGAGAGAGTCAAATTGAGCAACTCCAGGCTTCTAAACCTAATCACCCTGCACACAAATGGAGCAGAAAGGGATATAGGAACATCTCACCCAGCTACTTCTTTTTAGAAGAAACTGAGGCAGTGGGGTGTTAGGTCTGACCTAAGGCCACTCCACAGGACAAGGGCTAGAGGCACCTGGGCTGCTTGGGCATTTTGTTTTACATCCCGCTGCGCCAGTCTGGGGCATCAAGATTTAAGAAATAGTCATTAATATCAAAACCCCACAGCAGGACAAGAAATTCCATCCCTCATTCTGGAACACAGGGATTAAAGGTGTAATTTGAGAATCGCCTCCCTTTGCTGGGCAGTTTTTTAGAGAAGGGCAGCACTTGGGCTGGCATGACATTACTGGCCCCTGGCAGACTGCTATGATTTTAGTGATTTGGTTTTTAATAAGTCACCTTCTTAAAAGACACACTTTCCCCACACCATGGTTTCTGCTCAATTTCCTCTCAGTAGTGTGTCTCTCTTGAAGAACAGTGATAATCCTGGTAAATTAAGTAAAATCCATGCAGATTATTTAAAAAAAAAAAAAAAAACTCATTCTTACCAACAATGATGTTTCAGCTTCTTTAAACTTCTGTCACAGCTGCTAAAAATGAAAGCTAGAGTAAAGGGCTGTAAGCAATTCCAGGATAAAAAAGCTTCTTGTGCATTATAGAAACATCTTAAAACAATTGCGAACTTTAAAATTTCTAATTCCTGAATTTTAATAAACATAGATTTAAACATTTTTTTTGCAAACTTTAGACGGAAAACTTAAGTACATCAGGTTGTTGACACCACACACTATTTGAACATTGTTACATAATTTTAAAAAATTTATTTACAAGAGCACCAATGACCCCTCCCCCCCCCCCCCCGCAAATTTCCATTAAGCAAATGATGAATCTACTAAAGACGCTTTACTGTTGGGCAGACCATCTCGTTTAGCTGCTTTACTCTCCTCCTTCTCATCCCCCTCTCTGTCTCAGCATTTGAAACATTGTAACTGCCAGGGAATTTACCTAAGTGGTTAAAACCTGTTAAGGTTTGCTTTTTTTTTGAGAGCAAATCCTCACACCCCACCTAGGTAAAATGGC
Organism: Galagoides demidoff; assembly: GCA_963574575.1. NCBI lineage: Eukaryota > Metazoa > Chordata > Mammalia > Primates > Galagidae > Galagoides > Galagoides demidoff. Next base: position 49,125 of record CAUYQV010017686.1, read on the forward strand.
AAGTCAGCCCATTTAAATGCTAACCCCGGATTAGCTGGGTTAAACAAAGGGCCAGTTGGGAGACTAATGAATTGGGAATGCTTGAAGAACTTGCTAGAAAAGTCTGGAAAAGGGAGGCAGCTGGACACCAGTGGCTTAAACAGAGGTTTGCAAGTATAGATGGCAAAATCCCCTCTCCCCGGGGTGGGTCATGGATGCTTTCTTCGCTTGCTTTGTAGGACCCCTCATGGTTTTTCCACCCCGGAATCATGGCGGAAAAACGGAGGTTGGGGGCGGGGAACTGAATGGGGGCGGGTGTCTGAATGGGGGCGGGTGTGTGCTGTAACAGGTTTTTACCATCAGGACATCTCTACTTTTGACTCTGAGGCAGTTGTGGAAGAATGAAAGAGAACAAACTGTTTGTGTTAGCGACCCCCCCCCCCCAATATAAAAGCCTGGGGCATTGCTTATAGTTAAGGATGCCACCCTCCCCTGTCAGCCCTTCTATTTAAAAAATAGCAAGACGCGGTATGAGGTGTGTGCTAAGCACCCCCGACTTTTAAAAACTTGTTTATTCATCCGACAGCAAGGCAGTATGCTAATTTTATGCAGGAAAACCCGTCCCCCAAGACTACCTAGTCTGTGAAGGTAGTTTCCACACTGAAAAACACACCAAAATTTTTTAACAAAACCCCTGGCTTCTCTTGCCTAGTCTCCAGAGACCTCTAAGACATGACCAGAGGAAAAACAGAATGCCTAATTTCACAAAAAGGAAGACGTCATCATCGTTTACATTAAGCAGGAATTTCAGTTCAGGGGGGCTCCATTTCACTAACGCAATTTCACGATTCCAAGCCCAAATCAGGACACACCTAGCCCTTCTGCAGTCTCCAGACTTCAGAAATGCTGCCAAAGGAAGCCCTTTGCTAACAAACTGCCTTACCCTATTTGCTGTCCAAGACCACTGACACAGCTAAGTTCTGGGCACTGCAAAGCCTTTCCTAAGGAATAGGTCCTGGAAGGAAGACCTTTTAAAGTGTTTTCCTTCTAGCACCATCCTTAGAAGTTTAAGAATCCGACCATCTTTCAATTCAAGCCGTCAAAATACTTTACTTATCCCCCCAAATCATTCTCATCAGAGTAACTCAAGTAACTGCGCAAAAACGAGACGAGCACGCACCAAAAGGTGGGGGGTGGGGAGCGGGAACGAAAAGATCAATTTCCAAGTGGCGTGAGATTTTGTAAATACACTTCACTTATCAGCCTTTTCCCCCAGGGTTGGAGCTGAGGGCCACCGGATTGCTGCTTTTTTGTGATGGGTCACCAAAGCAGTTTCCCTCCAGGTTAGATTCCAAACTTAGCTGAAAATAGCCGGGGCACACTGTCTCCCCGCCTTCCGCGCCCACGGCTACTGAAGCCACTAGCCCCTGCCCCCCTCGACCGATCGCCCCAAGGCGGAACCAACACCTTTCCCCAGCTCAGCGTGTGCTGCGTTCTTTGAGGACAAATTATACGGTGTCCTCATGGTATAACGTGAACCCCCCTCTCCAGCCCATTCCTTGCTCCGCTTTACCCTTAACGCTTCCGACCACCTCAAGGGCCTCTTAGCCTCTCTCTCTCCCATCTCCAGGGCCTTGCGCAAACAGCCCAGGACCTCTCCAGCCAAGCCGCAAGCAGTCCCGCCGCCAGACCAGCTGCGCCAAAAGGTTGGCAATGCCCCGACGTGACCAAATCTTCTCCACCAACCCTGGTAGCCTGTAGGAGCACCCTCTAAGACCCTTATACACCCCCTGTCTGCCCTCCAGGTACCGGGGACTCCAGGGAAGCCGCCAGCGAGCTAGGAGAGTTTGGCTCTGGGGCGCACGGACAGGTGCGCACACTCTCTGCAGCGGTCTCTGGCCGCGCGAGCGCCCAGAGGCTGGCGGTGGCGGGGAAGACTGACGCGCGGCAGCCGAGGCACTGGTGCCAAGATCCCGGGCTCCAAATTGGCAGCACCGGGACCTGGGCTCCAGCCTCTGATCCCTTAAACACCGTGCGCGTGTGCGACTTCCCTGAGTTCTCGCCCAGTCCCATTCTGATTACTTTCCGCACATTGCAACAGTATCGCTACGGCGGCGGCTGATCTTGAATCGCAAAAGTTGGCGCGCATACTTCCGAACCACATTTCGGGTGCCTGCCAAAGCAAACTTATTTGAGACTAGGTGAGAAAAACAGCTAAAACAAGTGACTTACCGGTGCCGTTTCGGTGCGCAGGTAGAAGCCGGGGACGCGCTCAGGATTCACTCGCGCGTCCGGGCCCCAGCCAGAGACCTCAGGTTGTCTCCAGCGGGACGCAAGGAGCGCCCCGCCGTCCAACAAGCCTTTGGCCACCGGCAATGGCCCCCTGGGGAGATTTGGGGAGCCTCTCCACCCAACCCTGACCTCCGATCCTGGCTGGCTAGCCGACCCCGCTCTCTTCCCACTTTCTCCTAACCTGCGTTTTCTCCCTCCCTTCCTTTCACCGCCCCCAGACCCCAGTTTAAGGGTAGTCAACTGACCTGAATCCATGAAAACAAGGAGAATCTGGACGGCGTCCTCCATTAGTGACGCCGGATGGGGATGGGCCCCTTTTTCTTCGGGGACTCCGGGGACGGGTCGCGGCGGGGGGACTTCTTCGGCTTGCAGCGGCGCTGCTGCTTCTTCTCCTTGGACTCCTCGGACTCTTCGGGGTTCCTGGGATCCTGGTACTCGGGCTCAGGCGTTTTCTCGGGCTCCTCCCTCTCAGTGGTGTTCTGGGGCTCCTGAGTGCTGGGTCCTGCGCGACTTGGGGAGGCGTCGGGGCTTCGCAACTTGAGAGCTTGCAGACGCTCGGTTAGAGACTGGGGGAAGGTGGACTGCTTGGGCACCACGGGCCCGGGCCCGCGCTCGTCTTCCGGCTCGGTCTCGGGCTCAGTGGTGGGAGCGGTGTCGGTCTCGGTCTCGAAGTCGGTCTCGGACTCTATTTCAGACTCGGACTCGGACTCGGACTCGGACTCGGTCTCGTACTCGAAGTCGTCTTCGTACTCTGGGCACTCGGGGAGGGACGGCTCGAAGTATGCCTCCTCGGACTCGCGGTCAGATTCGGATTCGGGGGAATCAGGGTATACCTGGGCACCGGAGCGGTGGTGGGCGTTAAGGAAGCTCCGGCGCTGCTGCTGCTGCTGCTGCTGCTGCTGGGCAGCCGCCCGCTGCTGGGCGCGGGCGTTGGAGGCAGCAAGGGCGCGGAGGAGCGCGATGGAGCAGGAGAGCCAGAGGAGTGCGGTGGCTGTCCGGCGGCCGATGGGTGGGCAGAGATCGTGGTAATTATGGCGAGCTCGGCGCCACTGGTGAGCCCGGGACCTCCGATCCATCCTCTTAGGCACACACCGAGAAGCCGACCGACCCTCTGGCTCTGCAGAGAGCGGCTCCGATGCGCATTGGCGGCAAGAGCCGAAAAAGGTGCACCTCACGAGGTGAGGAGAAAAAGGGAAGAACCACTTCAGAACTTTCTAAAGCTCTGCGCCACTGCTTGCCTCCAAGGAAAAAGAAGGAATGGGGAAGAGTCTATCTCCTCTGGGGCTCCTCTCTCTAAGTCTCAGACCGCAGAGTCTGAGACTCGGGAGAGGTGCCTCCGCTGATCCTCTCGCCTGGGAGAGGAAAGAGGAGACTGAGGCGCAGAGAGCTGGGCAGTGAGGTACTGCGAAGTTGCGCGCCCGGACTTCTGCCGGGCATGTGCAGTAGCGAGGTGGGGGCCGCCTCCCCGCGAGCTGCGCGGTGGCGCCAAGCCTGTGGCGCAGACCCTAGTGGGCCGGCAGGTGGCAGGAGGGAACCTTGTTTGAGAGGATTTGGACGAAAAGACGACGAGGGTTTCTGTTCCTGGTGGGTACCAACAAGCAAGCAAGCAACTCGCCACAGGTTAGAATACTTAGGCAATTGGGCGTGGGTTGCCCACGGGGTCGTGCCCCTCCTCAGCTTCTCCAGGGTTACTGATGGAATGGACGCAGCCCCAGAGCAGCTGAAAAGTAGTCTGCAACGGTGCAAGTATCCAGGGGAACGAGGGTCTGTACGTGAGTATTAATGATCTGGCTAGGGGCATTTTCCAAGGGCTTAATAGTTTGAGGATGGTAATCTCAGGTTGTCATTAATCATGAACCACCGTTAGACTATAATTAGAGAAGTTTCAAAAGATATATATACACACACACACATATATATGCCTAGCACAATCCAAATGGGCTAAATAAGTATCTTCCTTATGAAGGGCCCCCACACTGGAAGCAGTAGTTAACAAGTCCCCAAACCCATCAAGGACCCCCTTGAGTTCTTTCCAGCAGAGAACTCATGCTGGAGGACAGCCCCAAGCAGAGGGTGTTGGTAATGGGCAGCCTTTACTGCACTGTCAGTCTGTCCACCCACTCCCTGCTCCGTGGGGCAATTAGGTTACCACCAAATCCTCGTTGGATGCCCCTTACAGCTATTTCTTAGTTAGATTTTTAACAAAGGTAATTCTTTCAGCAAATATTCATTGAGTGCCCAGCACATTCTAAGATCTGTTTCAGGTGCTGAAGGTGAGTGAAAGAGAAAATCTTGCATTAAGGAAAGGATCTTTCACATTAGTCTGCTGTTAATGAAAACATTAAATCAGTCAGAATCCCTCCTTACCCACCAACAGTGTTTAATGGAGCTAGAATTCCACGTGAGAAAATGACTGAATAAGTGTGAGCAGCAGGGCTAGGGGGCGGCCAGACACCGCTGGATCACGCTGTTGAGCTCCGCAAAGGCTACAGAGCGGGAGTGAATTAATACTCTTTCTCGGCCCTGGAAAATCAAATGAGCTTCACAGCGTAGGGGAGGGGATCCCTGCGGTGGAAAGCTCTTGAATTCCATCTGTAACCTGCTTCTTTCAGGGTGTGTGTGTCTTCAGTCTTGCCTTCCTTGTTGAATATGGAGTGCCCCTTTCTCAGGGAGCATTGTGGAAAAAATCAGGAATGTGCAGGTGCTGGTAAATATCCTTTCAATGGAAACTAATGCCAGATGTAAGTAAGGAGGTGGATCATGGAGCTTTAGTGTGCATAAGAAAATAATTCCTTTTCAGATGGAGTGCTTTATGCTTATAGTGGAGATGGCAGCCCAGAGCCGATACAGCTTAGAGCAAAGCCATCTTCCTGGAATCCATGGAAGTGTCAACAGTGAATTTCAAAAAGGAGCAAGTGGGTGATGAACAGCCTCGGTTGTTACCAGGCTGAGCAACAAGGGGCTCTCTCTGACTGCCGGTAAATAAAGTGTGGACATGTATCGCCTCACTTGGGACACATGTCATGGGTCAATACGAGGAGACTGAAAGAAGAGGCACTACCTCTGGGTGATCTACCCGGCGTTCCCTCCTGTGCTTCTTCCCGGCGTCTGACAGTCAGGCGCCCACAGCTGCTCCTCACCATGGCAGAGCGTCTCCTCACACCTTCGACACCATGCTTGCTTTAAAGCTGAAAGGTCAGACCTTAGTATGTGTCTAGCAACTGCTTTTGATGTGTTGAGGTTTTTATTTCTGTGTCTTGGCTATGTCTATCTTGTATCTTGTGCTCTGTGAGTTAGTTTGTAGTATTAAAATACTGATTGGTTTAATAAAGTGGGATTGATTTGGAAAAACCTGTAAAAGGACAAGTGTCTATATTTTAGTTGTGCTCCACTCTCACACTTTCCAGAGAAATGGAAAGGGTTTTATTATCACACATGCCTGCATGGCTTTAAGCATTGTGTGGATATTAATATGCGACACTGGACACAGGGGTGTTTAGAGCTATATATTTCAAATCCTGATCACCACTTCTCCGTCCTGACAAACAGGGTATTTCTAAATGGCCTGTCCGCATTGGTCCACCTGCTTTATTTTTTTTTAACTAGCATAATTCCACTGGCAGTGTATGGAGTAAAAACATTGCTCAAGCTGATTTCAGGGCTCACTGGGGGAAAAAATCAGGAATATATGGGTGCTGCTATTTACCAGCCCCTTTCAGTGGAAACTAATGCCAGCTGTCAGCAACAACGTGGATTATGATTCTTTAGTGTATGTAAGAAAGTACATCATTTTTCAGATGGAGTGCTTTATGCCTATAATGGAGATGGCAGTCCAGAGCCGATTCACTAATATAGATACACCAAGATTGCCTGCATTATTAAAAAATGTGCATTACATAATACATATTTTTGGACTAGATTCTGCATGAGCGATGTGTTTTCTTTGCAAGATGCCTTTTAATCAGCAATCGAACATGTAACAAAACACTGCATTTTTGATCCCTAGTCCTGTTGAGTTAGAAATTCATTTCAGTGTACGTTGAGCACAGTCTCTGGGAGGAAGGAACAGGGAACTACACTGAAATACTGTTCTGTCCAGCACGTAGTGCCGAGGTTGAGCAAATGGAGCTGTGCAGAAGATGCTCTTTAAAATGCATTACGTGCATGCCTTTAAAAAGTGCTTGCTGCAGAGTGAATTTCAAAAAGGAGTAAGTGGGTGATGAACAGCCTGGGTTGTTACCAGGCTGAGGAACAAGGGGCTCTCTCTGACTGCTGGTAAATAAAGTGTGGACATATATCACCTTGGGGGCTCTGCTGGAGGGAGGGGGAGACTCCTAAACCAGTTGGACAGGAAAGCACAGTTCGAAGCTCATTACAGCATCATACCGTAAGGTTCTTATTTGTAAAGAATATTGTCTTCAGCCCTATAAAGGATTATGTGGGAGAGGTTTTAAGATTTAATTTTTATGTGACTCCAAAGGGCAAAATTAGAACCTATGGGTGATAGTTACAACAGATAGCCTTTAGCTCAGCACAAGGAAAAATATTCTAACAATTAGGGCTCTGAAAAGGAATGGACTGTCAGGAGGTTGTTGGCTCTTTGTCAGAAGCAGTGTGAAATCAAAGGACAGATGACCACATATTAGAGATGTTTTCCACGGTGCTCATGATCTGGGTAGAGCTGGAACTTGATGCCCACCGAAATCTTCAACTCAGCTTCTGATTCCATTAAAGGCCTCTGGGGGCTGTGGGTGAGGGCCTTGGGGGCCTATTGGTGGACACAATCTTCCCACTAGAAAGAATGTTTGGGTAGCAGTTTTAAGACACAAACAGCTGCATGTGGATGGAGCCTGTAGGGAAGTTCTAATTGAGGCAGAACTCAGAGACTGTTCCACAACTCACTTGTTGAAACAAAGAAATTAATCAAGTCCATCTATTAATTACATTGGTCCTCTTTGCCTCCCCTCCTTGAGCTGTCTCAGAAATAACAAATGAAATTGGCTATTTAGCAGGCAAGAATTGAGTCACTTCTATGACCAAGACACTATTCTGGGCATCGTGGGGAGATGGAAGTAACTGACGATGTGTAATTCCTGCCAACCAGCAGCATGTTTGTCAATGTGAAGTGCCCCTAGATATTAAAAACAGATAGCCAACAGGTGTAGAATAAGAAATTTCACAGCTAGATAGACCGGGGGGGGGGGGGGGCGGGAGTTGAGTAACTGTGATTAGAATCAGAGGTCGGGTTCATCTGATGGTCTTCTGAAAGAGGTAGGTTCTGACCTGGTCCTACTTTAAGATTTCCTTTGGATTTTTTAAAAACCTTAGAGAATTGCTTTCAGTCCCCTGTACCTACTCGTGTGCCCACCATGTGCAAAGCCGTGTGCTGGCTACTCTGGGGAGATAGATGAGTCATAGGAGTTCTCAGAAGATTTGGAGGCTATTGTCATGGGTCCCAAAGACATCAACACATTTTCCAAGATGAGACTCAAGATAATGGATTGGTTTTGCTCTGCCTGGATAGTGGGTATAATCACTCTTGAACATATTTTTTAGACAGTCATTGGAAAGAATTATTTCAGGAGATGGAGAGCTTTTCAAACTTTCTGACAAAAATGAATTCAAAGAGTTTGAAGTGCCCCCCTCATCTCTTTGTGGCGATGAGCCACAAAGGCTCAGCCCCACTGAGAATTTGTCAGGGGCCCCTCCTGCCTGTTCTCCCAAAGAGGACAAAAGCATTTGGCTCATTTCTGTAGGATGTTATTTTGCTGTTATTCAGACTGCACTGATGATCAACGGGCTTTCACCTGTAGAAAGGGTGAAAACCCTGAGCTCCTGATTTTGTTTGTGATTTGGGGACATACTGTCTATGTCTAAAAGCAAACAAGAGGGTGAAATACTCATTTTTTTGACATGGCTAGATTCTGTCCAGGCCATTATTGGGATTACAATAATTATGTGTGCCATTCGTTTTGGGAGGGAGATTGGAGCGGAAAGAGCCATATTCCCACGTACAGAGAATGCTAGGAGTTCTCTCCTCAGGAGCTGCCTTGCCTTTCCTTCACTTTGTGTTCTGTTGAGGTTTTCCCATCAACGTAGCACCTGTCTCCCTCCTGCCATCTCTGCCATTGGGAAGAGCAGTTTCTATACTCCTGATCCAACAGGAAGCATCCAGAAGCCTTCCCACCCAGGCAGAGCACCAGCTTTGGGTTACAGGTCCTTCTTGATAGGGTGGCTCCCTCTCTTTGGCTGTGGAGCTTATCTTTCTTGTGGTCCCTGGCTCAGCCCCCTGGACTTGGCCATTTGCCTTGCTTTGTCCTAGCTTCTGCTTGTCTACCTAGCTTCTGGTTATTTCCTATGGCTGACTAAGACTTCAGTGTCCCAAGCTGTGTGCAGCCCAGGTGATTCTGGCCTCAGATGTCCACCTCTGTCTTGCACACCAGCCTCTCTGTCTGGAGCTGGTGGGCCATTTATGAAAGCACTGCTGATTGCAAAGGACCACTCAAGTGTCAGCAATGTTCTCTGCTTATGGCTTTATCTTTTGTCCAGCTCTCCTGGACGTCCCACTTTCCCCCCAGCCACCAGCACCCAGAGAGCCTCAAAGTTGTTTTCATCTCATTTGCTGAGGATCTGACTCACCCCTTCAGGCTTGGGGGAGGGAAAAAGGGAGGGAGGGAGCAAGTGAGCCAGCCAGCCAGCATCAAGCCCAGAGGAAAGAAACCCTTAGCAGTGTCATGGTTCAGGCCCTGCTCATAGGAATCCTTTCAGCTCAAGCTCTTCAAAATATGATTAGACCAATTTTACATGTCTAGTCACTGAGGCTCCGGTAGATTGGGACTATTTCTATATGTGCAAAGTGAAGTGGAGAATTGAGGCAATTATCTTCAGGCAAATGAATCTGGGCTCTGTAATCAGTCCATCCTGATAACGGGGCGGGGAGCAGGGTGCATCAGCCTCATTCACTGTAGTGTTGCTTGGGCTGAAGAGAATCCTAAGGTATTTTGTTTTGTTATTTTCACTTTGCTTTGTATTTACAGAAGGTCCAGAGAGGATCAGTCCTATCCCTTACAGGTGTTAGTGTGTGTGTCTCTTAGGTCTCAGAATACTGTCAACTAGGCAGGGCTGTAGGGATTGATCTATATGGGTTTCTGATCAGATCATTTTCCTAGCAGGGTGCATTCCAGCTGACCTGCCCTCTGCTTCCTACCAGTGGATTCTTGGTGTCCACTTTAATCTTTTCTTTCTACCCCATTTACCCCCTTTTCTCCTTACCTGCACTTCCAATGCTAGGATGATAAAATTCCTAATAGGGCCATGATTAGCATATGTTGTATATGAGAAAATGTCATGAACCTAGGAGAATTAAAGGACCCAGCTTGTCAAAATCAGAAATGAAGATGCATTGTAAGTTGTTGCTGACTCTGGACTTTCCCTCCCTCTTCCATTGTTTTGACTAAAAATCATAAATTGAGAATCTTTCTCTTTGTGGGTCTAGAAATTCACTCATGAGGCAAGCATCATTTCTCTCAGCCTTTCACTGAGGAGGTAGAAAGGAGGACCAAGAGTAGACTTTTGGCTTGAGACATGGGAGGACTTCTAATCAGATCTTTAGCTGTGAGCAATAATCTGTATATTTAGGAAGTCAACAGCCCAGCCAGAAGACACCACTGTGCTCTCTGGTGCCCCCTGGCACCAGGGGAGATGACCGTGCAGGGCCCAGAGAAGGAGCCTAGATGGGAGGCACAGTGGCCTCTCTCCCACACTCCCACTCCCAGGGAGAGCATGCTGGGATGGGACTGCTGAGCCATGCTTTTGGCTGTAAGCACTCTAGGAGGAAGGTGGTAAGTAGAACTTGAGGTGAAACATAGAGGAATTAGAAAGGTTTGTTAGGAACTTGTCATCTTGTCATTTTGAACATTTCTGGTGTTGCTCAGTTGGTGAAGAAAACAAAAACAAAAGCTTCCTGTCTTCAGTTGAGATAAGGTTTTGACAGACATCTGTCTTCAGAGTTTGGTGGCATCCTGGGGTTCTCTAGTTTATTGCTAGCTGGTTCATTCCCTCTCAGTGTCTTAAATTGTGGCCTCTTTCCCCAATGTCTTACTGGTATTGGGCCATGGCCTTAGGGATCATTGTTTTATAGTATATTTTAAGTTCTGACAGGGTTAGGAACTTCCTACTACAATTATCTCAGGATTCTCTGGTAGTTTTGCCCATTTATTTTTCTGAAGGAATTTAAGAACCATTTATATCAAGTTCTATAATGATTTTGGTGATATTTGATCTGGAATTGTATTCAATCTGTAAATTAAATTCGGAAATATTATCTCGCTTTCTGTACTTAATCTTAGGACAGAAGTATGGCCTCTCTCTTCATTTATCCGAGTCTCTATATCTCTGAGGATTTGTATTTTCTTTATATAATTTTAATTGTATAAAATTCATATTATATAGGGAATTTGATATGTAAATTTGCACCATATATTTCCCAAGTATTTGGTACTTTGTTGCTTTGTGAATGGACTCTCTTTTTCATTATATTTTCAGGCTGTTTATTGTGCATTTATAAGAATGATATTGATTTTTATATATTTTTCTCATCTTCTGCTACTTTTAGAATTGGTTGGTTTATGAGGCAACCAGCAGTCTGCTCAAGCAAATACTCAGTGAACCTTTCTGGAGGATGTAGAGAAGAGATTCCTTCGTGGGAAAAGAGTTGAACTGAGTCAGTGGTTCCCAAGTGCCAGTCCATAGTGAACTGAGAAAAATAAGAATGATGTAGCAGGCTCTTCACCACCAAGCTAAATTCAGTCGGGGAAGGGACTGTTCTTGATTCTGAGGCTATATAAACTGCCTGCCTTTCAGTATTTTGATGTCATTTCTTTTTAGGACTAGAAGTGATAATTAGAGTTTTTTTGTGTGTTTGTTTATTTTGTGCAGTTTTTGGCCGGGGCTGGATTTGAACCGGCATATGGGGCCAGTGCCCCACTCCTTTGAGCCACAGGCACTGCCTGATAATTAGTTTTTTTGTTTTCAGATTTCAGAGGTTCAGAAATGCTTACCAAAAAAAAAAAAAAAAGATAGATAAATAAAACTATTTGAATTCTTCCCCTCAAAAGATTTTAGAAGTTAATTTTAAAATTTTGTTATTTTAGAAGTTATTTTTAAAATTTTGTTTTTGTCAGTTCCTTGTCAGAGACTTTTCTTAGCAGATCAAAAAATAAAAACCACGTGGCAACCTTATATCAGCACCAAACATTTCTCTTTGTTTTTTCAGATTTGTAAAAAGGTATGAGGTACGAGTACAGTTTTGTTATACGCACAGATCGCATCGTGGCCAAGTTAGTGGTTGAGGGTATCCATTACCTGAGTGACGGACACTGGACCCACTAAGTACTTCCTCACCATCCATCCACTTCCACTGCCCTCTGAGTCGCCACTGGCTGTCATTTCCCTCCCTGTATCCACATGTAGGCATTTGTTAGCACACACTTATGAGTGAAAACATGCACTATTTGACTTTCTGGGTCTGGCTCGTTTCACTTAAGATAATGACCTCCAGGTCTGTCCATGTTGCTGCAAAAGACATGACTTTTAATCTTTTATATCTGAGTAGTATTCAGTTTCATATGTATACCACAAGGACACTTGGGTCAACTGCCTGTCTTTGCTTTTGGGAATAACGTTGCAGTAAACACACAAGTGTGGGTATGGATTTGACTTGTCCTTTTTGTTTTTTGTTGTGTCCTTGTCTGGTTTTGGTATCGTGTAATGTTGACTTCACAGAGTGAGTTAAGGAGCATTTGTCAAATCCAGAAATCATTTGGTGGAATATTTAGGTTTTTCTAGATGTAGGTCATCCTCAGTGAACATAGGTAATTTGACTTCCTCTTTTCCAATTTGGATGTTGTTTGTTTGTTTGTTTGTGACAGAGTCTTGCTTTGTCACACTGGAGTTGAGTGCCAAGGCATCGTCATAGCTCACAGCAACCTCAAACCCTTGGCTCAAGTGATCCTCTAGCTTCGGCCTCCCAAGTAGCTGGGACTGTAGACACCTGCCACAACACCTGGCTAGTTTTTCTATTTTTAGAGGAGGCAGGGTCTTGTTCTTGTTCTGGCTGGTCGTGAACTCCTAAGCTCAAGCAATCCGCCTGCCTCAGCCTCCCAGAGTGCTGGGATTACTGGAGTGAGCCACCATCCCCAGCCCAGTTTGGATGCTTTTTAGTTTTTTTCTTGCTGATTATTCTGTCTTGGACTTCCAGTACTGTGTTGAGTGGGAGTGGTGAAAGTGGGCATCCTTGTCTTGTTCTAGTTCTTAAAGAGACTCCTTTCAATTTTACCCTTGTTAAGTATGATGTTGGTTGTTTGTCATGTATGGCCTTTATTATTTTGAGGTATCTATGCCTAGTTGCAAGTTTTTATCATGAAAAGATCCTGAATTTTATCAAATGCCTTTTCTTTTGTTAACATATTGATATAGTTTTTGTCTTTAATTCTGTTTGTGTGACAAATCAAATTTGTTGGTGTGTATATGTTGAATCATCCTTACATTCCTAGTATAAACTCACTTGATCAGGTGTATTATCTTTTTGGTGTACTGTTGGATTCAGTTTGCTGGTATTTTTGTGTCTGTGTTTATCAGGATATTGGTCTATAGTTTTCATTTAGATAGCTTTTTGATATATTGATTTCTTTTACTTTGGCTAGATACCCAGTAGTAAGATTGCTGGATAAAACATTTTTAAAAAACATTTTTTGTTTTGTTTTGTTTTGAGTCAGAGTCTTGTTCTGTTGCCCAAGCTAGAGTGCCATGGCCTCAGCCTCGTTCATAGCAACCTCAAACTCCTAAGCTCAAGTGCTTCTGCCTCGCCCTCCCAAGTAGCTGGGATTATAGGTGCCTGCCACAACATCCGGCTATTTTTTTTTCTATTTTTAGTAGAATTGGCCTCACTCTTGCTAAGGCTAGTCTCAAACTCCTGATTTCAAGGAATCCTCCTTCCTCAGCCTCCCAGAGTGCTAGGATCACAAGCAGGAGCTATTGTACAGCACCTGATAGTTGCATTTTTTGTTTTTTGAAAAATTTTGTACTGTTTTCCACAGACGCTATGCCAGTTTACATTCCCTTTTGTAAACAGGTATACGAGTTCCCTTTACTCCTCATTCTCACCAACATCTGTTATCTGGTTTTTGGTTTTTTTTGTTTTTTTTTAATAATAGCAATTCTGACTGAGGTAAGATCATAGCACCACGTATTTCTTTTGACATATTGGCATTGTCTGAAATCTCAAAATCTAGGAACTCCAGTTTAGTATCCTCTTGGGCTTTACAATTTGGGTATTGAGTCAATCTGGGCTTCTTTTTTTATTTTAAAATAATTCTTAGTTTATTCTTTTGGTTTCTTCTAGTTAGTAATCATGTCGTTTAGTTAGTTGGTTGATTTTATTACTTCTTCCATGTTTCTCTAATTTTTTCATCTCTCAACTGGGTCCTAAGTACATAAGGGAAAAGAGTCTTCAGTATTTGACTGAATGATCAGGATAGAATGGAGGCATCCATGTTTCACTTCATTTTCTAAGGGATTTGTGCCAATATCTGTGGCAGTATTTGGATGGGCTCTATAAGGAAACAAGATGGTATCCTGTGAGAAGGAATGAATGGAAAGGCTGGAGATGAGAGGCGAGAAGTTGGATTTAGGACCAGACAGGTCTCAATGTGAATCTTGCCTCCCTCTGCTTCATAGCTGACTGATGGCATTACTGGGTGACAATGCTAGTTATGCGGTAGTGGCAATGGTGTCAGCAGTGGTGGCAATGGTGGTGCTGATGGTGATGGTGGTGCTGTTGGTGAAGGGTGATAAGTGGCAGTAGTGGTGGTGATGGTGGGAAAGGCTAAGAGGCAGCAGAGAAAGGTGGGTTTCAGGCCCAACCAGGCAGAAAGAGCCCAAAATAAAGTTGGAGTGGCTGTCAAATTGGATTTTGCTTATCTGAATTTCCTGTTTTTGTTTAGTGGCGTCTTGGTGGAAAATCTCCGAAGCCATAGAGTTTGATCTACAGGAAAGCACTGAGGTCACGTGCTCTCTAGGCCCTGGGAATGCTGGGAGCTGAGTCAGGCTCAGTCTCTTCACTGTGGGTACGCAGGGGCGTTTCTGGACCCAGGAAGGCTCTTGTTACAATCTGAGCTAAGGGTACTAGAAAAAGAACACATTTCTTTGTTTTCAGAGTGTACAACAGAGGAAGCTGCCTTAGATTCAGGATGTCAGGGAGAACTTTCCAGAGAAGGTGATATGCACACACTTGAGCTGAAAAATGAAGGATGAAGTTGTGTAGTTCCAAGTTGTGGAGTAGCCACAGGTGTGGTACAGTTTCAAGTCCAAGAGTAGTGTGGCTGTAAGTCCTCTCATGGAAAAGAGCTGAGAGTGTTAGGGCAGCTAGCTGGAGGTCAGCAGAGTTGGGGGACAGGGGGATGAGTCTGCAGGGGCAGCAGCTGCCACCATGCAGGGCCTCGTGGCCTCGTGGGCACAGCAGGGTGAACTGCAGTCTTCCTGTTGTGTTGAATAGTCTCTGAACCATGCAGAATTCTTGTCTTGCTGCCCAGGAGGGGCTGTAATCAAGTTGACTATTTCAAAGATCTCTCTGGCCACAGAGTGAAGGAATTTTAGAGAGAAAGTGAAAAGTTGTTAGTAGCTGGCTCTAGGGGAGGTAGTTGATTCTAAAAATGCATAAAACTGGAGATGATGAGAGTGGCTTTGATAGTTATTTAGGAGATGAACTAACACAGTTTGGTGACCACATGGAGGTGGAGAATTGGCTGTTATGATGCTGCTCAGCTGGAACCAAATGGAAATCAGAACTTCCCACCAGGATAGAGAAGCGGGGAAAGAGGCTCGGGTATGGGTTGATGGGAGGCCATGAGTTCCGCCATGCTGGGTGCGGAGTGCCTTAGGGCCACACTGAGAACGTGTCAGGTAGGCAGAAAGACATTCCAGATCTAGTGTTCAACGGAGAGGCTACTGTGGACACAGAAAAATTCTAGTGCTAAGGAGGGGATAAGAGGAGTGCACCCCAATACAAGTTCCCAAAGTCATGTAGACAGGAATTGTCCCAAAGCTGGAAGGGACTACAGAGATGAAGTCTTAGCTCCTTTGTATTCAGTTAAGGAAACTGAGGCTCAGGAAAGGAGGTGACCTGCTAGTTAATGGTAAAACCAGCTCTTGCACTGGATTTTTCCTAATCCTAGTTTTGTCCCTGAATTTTCACTATACCAAGTGGAGAATCTTCTGTGAAGGTGGAACGTGAGCCAGAGGCTCAGATGTCAACCTCTTGATACCAGATCTATTTTTTGTCAGCAACCAAATGGACAGTTCACAACTTCACATTCTTTTCTTGATCACTTTAGAAGTCACATTCCACCAGCTCCTTGTAGAAAGACCAAAGCAAAAGCTGGCTAGAAGTGGTTTGGAAGCTGGAAATAGAACTATACCATGCCCTTAACAATGAAGCCTGGCAGCGTCTACACAGCAGCCAGAGGGACTTGGCCAAGGTTAAAGCTAATATGATTTGGTGACACTCTTTTTTTTTGCTGGTTATTCAAAAATCCAGCCAACTCCAAAAGCACCAACTATTTTTTAAAGTTAGCACCCAAAATATGAGTATTAAGATATAAGAAAGGCAAGTCAATTTTTCTCAAGATCCTTTTTCAAGATGTCTACTCTGTGAAACCTGTGGCATGCAGCAGCTTCTCCCAGCCATGACTTTTTAACTTTAATGTTTAATTGCACATGTAATTATATGAATTACATGTTTAATCTGATGATTTTTTAAAATATTAAATAAAGTTAAGGCTAATGCCTGCCTTGGTGATCCTTCACCAGCCACAATTTCCATATCCCACCTCTCAAATCCCCCAGAAATTATCAACTTCACAAGTGGTGAGTTTCCGTAGAGGATGTGTTCCCTGTTGGTTCACGCAAGGTCTTCCTGGTTATATTTAAATTGTCATCTCATCACCTATGGTCTGAATAAAGGCAATCGATAGTCATGTCCCTGTCAACATGCATTTATGCTCTTTCCAGTTTGTCCCTATTAGGAACACTGCAGATTATACGCTGGTACACACCTCTGTACATGTTACAGGCGTTTCTCTTGGGTTGCTATCATGCCGTGGAGTTGCTGGTCACAGGTCAACACAGCTTTGGCTAAGTTGCCCTTCACTCCAAGGCCTCCAGTCAGTCCCCACCAGCAGTACATGAATATTTGTTTCCCTTCCTCTCTGGACACCACCCTCTCCCTCTGTCCAAGAAAGCAGTAGTACCTCCACCATGTCCAGACCATCCATGAGGTACAAAAGGAGGGTTGGAGCTGTCCTACCACCTTGCTGTGGGGCTGGGCTGGGAGGCCTCTGACCCTGGCTCTGTTGCTGTTTTCTCTAGCCTGTCAAGAAAAGAGGTTGAACTTCAGTGAACTGTATCTCAGAGGTTTGCCCCAAAGAGAGGGTAATACAAAGAAGAGGCCAAGTGTATTTTAGATTCTATGTCCAGTTTCTTTTGGTTCATGAAACTGATGGAGTTTTCCAGGAAATAGCATAGTTGAAAGTGCTATCGATGGTAGTTATTGGAGAACTAGTAGTGTTCTGATTATAGACCATGTATTTCTCCCTCTCATCATTTGATAATTTAAGACCCAAGTAGTAGGCCTCTTCTAATCCTGGGATCTAGATGCTTTAAGTTGAGAACGGCCACAATTTAAAGAATGTTTCCTAGCCTTTGAAATCCAGGTGCCTCTTACCCTCGGCCCCTGACCTGCTCATTGCAGGCATAGATGAGTTAGTCATGCTGTATGACTAGGGTTACCATGTAATTCGTCATCCAGCCAGGACATTCTTGAGCGTGAAAGGTAGCACTAATGGGAGGGAGTGCTGGGGTGAGGCCTGCACTGTATGGGCTCCTCAGCCTTTCCTTTATGATAACCTCAATGTTACCAGTGATAACCATAGCACTACAATTAAATATGCAAATTCAGTGCCTCATTATGTAACATAAGTAATTAATATTAGGTTTTTTTTTTTTTTTTTTGAGATGGAGCCTCAAGCTATCCCCCTGGGTAGAGTGCCATGGCATCACAGCTCATAGCAACCTCCAACTCCTGGGCTTAAGCGAGTCTCCTGCCTCAGCCTCCCAAGTAGCTAGGACCACAGGTGCCCGCCACAACGCCCGGCCATTTTTTGGTTGCAGCCATCATTGTTGTT